>SCDS01000123.1:0-68124 GCA_004149465.1 Drosophila nigromelanica | reverse complement strand
ATTCTCACACAACCAGCAATTAACGAATTGCGGTGGTGCAGAATTATCAGCCTACTTGAAAGTGCATGATTTTTTGCAGCACGACATATTGACTACAGAAAACAAACGGCGCACGAAAATAGAGCAAGCAAACGCTTAAACGAAAGAAATTTTACCCAAACAATTATTGTGTAAAAACAAAAAGCAACAACAACGGTTTGCGTAAGCGTTATGGACAAGAGCACACAAACAATGCGAATTGAAGCGCCAAATGCAGATAAGCAAAACTGGCACTAACAACAACACAGGACTGATGCCGCGTTAAATAAATATAATAAATAAGCCGACTTACGATTTTAAATATAGCACAAAAAGGTAGTCAAATATTTAAAAAAAAGGCAATTTATTTCCGCAAAGACAAATTAAAGTTTTGGAGCACAAGTAAAGCACGTCAATCACATTCAAGCTAAGATCTCTCTCTGATCCGATAATTTTTGCTGGGAGGGTTTATGAGATTTGCTGTAGTCCAGCGCATTTTTTTGCATCGTTTTCCGATCCTTGTACAAGAATTGGAGAGCGAAGACCGATAAGGCACCTCCGAACTATTTTGCTCCGACTGCAAGGCGTTAGTTGCATATTCGCTTGCCCTTGAATTGCATCGAGCACACGGAACTTTACGGCCGTTTGAATTGAGATCTTTACAACAATCTATAAAAAACTGATCCTTTAACTCGTACCAGCGTCTGTTCTTGAAGTCTTCGCCTGCAGACACCACGTATAGCTTCATCGTGGCAGTGATCGTTGTGCCGCGGGCTGTCAAGCGAAACTAATCATATAAAATGCGAAGCTAAAATAAATAAAGCTTAAAATGTACACTATAAGAATTGTATAAATATATTTGTATAGGTTTATTCTTATCACATGCTCACACATTTACATATATGTACTCGCCTCAGCTCTTCGAACATAATTATGCATGTACAGCATCTCTTTTTATACTCGTTCATTTTTATACTCGTTCGGGAATGCCCGACTGCAACGTTCTTACTTGTTTTGTATTGTGCAAAAGAATGTGTTATCTCATATGCTCAGCATACTTTTTATTAGCAAGTTTTCAAATTTTTGTATATACGGTTAATGAATATCTTGTGTAAATATTAGTTAGAGAAATTAAAAAGATTCGACAAAATTTTAATATTCATAGATCATTTTCAAAATAATTGATTTTATTAATTCAAATTCTTTAACCCATATACAATATATATTCTTCGTTAGCGCAATTTTATTAGTACGCATTTACCTCCGCGCACCGATTAGATAACACTTTCCTTTCATTGGACACTGGACTTTTTAGTTCCGACTGTAGGGTGATGTTGAATTTTTACGTCACTTAATAGATCGTATATATAAATAAGAGCAAATATAAGAGCAAATATATATATAAATATTTTTCATTTTCGTTTTGTGGCTCTCAATTGAATCTTGATGCACGTGCCCTGGCACAAAGCCCAATACAATTGTGGAGCAACATTGTCGAGTCGAACAAGCAGCTCCCAAAGGGTGCAAACGACTGACTCCTACCCCCAATTCCACAATTCCCAATTCATGCGCTCAAGGCCATCGGTGGGGGGACCCAATGGGTTTTTCTTGTTCTGGTTCATTCATAATAATTTTTATTATGGGTCATCGGCCATTTGTTTAACGCAACACACGCATACACACAAATACTAGCAGTGCCTGCGGGTTCAGGCCAGGCCCATTTCACTCGGCACATCTATTAGACCAAATGTATTCTGGCTCTGAACCTTTTTATACCCTGCAGTCATAAAGTAGGCAAGAAAGGGGTTTGTTAAGGTTTTTCAAATAATTGTAACAACTGGAAGAAATAAATTTGGTTTTTGGTCTTCTACATAACCAAAGAATTACAGTTTTCATTGTGAAAATGATAGTCTTAAGATATCAAAATATTTAATACGCAGCGGCTTTTAGGCAGGTATAGGATATCTTCTAGTCGAACAATCTCGCATAGATCATTCTTGCTTACTTTTTTCTTAGGGGAGATGAGGGCTATATTTCGATGCTTTTTATACATTTTATTTTGCATATTTTTGTATTATTTGTTTTATTTATGGGACTTGGGTGCTGATAAATGGCTCGGCCCTGTCCCGTGTTCAGCCTATCAACGTGTTGATGTGATTTTTTTTATTTTTTTGAATTTATTTATTTTTTTTTGTTTTTTTTTTTTTTTTGTATGCAAATAAATTAGGGGAGACGTCGCTCGACCAGTGAGATCGATGTGGGTTGCAAATTGATAGATGGGCCGTCCCACAAATTCAGGCTTAGCAGCTGCATGAGGCGGCAGAATTATTAGGCCTAATGGCTTGGCTAAGTGTCTGTGTTGTTTTTTTGGTAAGTGTCACATCGGTATTTTGGCACTGCCAGCTGCTAACTAATGCATTTAATTAACACTCTGATTAAATGTAATTAATTAGGGCCCGTTGGCTATTTCAACACCACATAAATGCAACTTAGCTTGGCTTCTTAATCGACAGAGCTTTTAAAATCATATTAAACGAATTCAACCGCTTTCTCTAGCTCCATAGCGGCAAACTAACTTTGCTTCTTAAAGTAAAGTAACAAATACAACCAAATTTATGTTTATATTTGTTTTTGTGTAATTCGAAATGTTAAAGTGCCTTCGGTCGCCAGTTTACATTTATTTTGGGATAACTTTCTCCGAAATGCAATTAAATTCAACTTGACGATATATCAGGCAGCGACCTTTTATTGTATACTTCTCTCTGTCTTTCTCTCTCTCTCTCTCTCTCTCTCTCTCTCTCTCTCTAACGCGCAACCTTTTTATCATCCTCCCTGTCATGGTCGACTACATTTCCATTTTGATTGCCAAACTTTTCCAGTATTTTATTTAATTGCCTGCAATTTTCAATTGCATTTTCAATTTAAATGCAGCAGCCTGTCGCTGCAGCCAATTGAAATTTGTCTTTGTATGTTAAATGCAAAAACAAATCACAGCAACAGGCATGTTATTCTATACTTCCTTTACAAAGATCCACCTTGTCGAGGGAATTCAAAAATGTAATGCAAAATTCTTAGTTTGTTCCAAGGCACTTTTTCATATACTCTATAAAATTATTGCCCATTTTAGATACTAAAATACTCTCGAACAACTTCTAACACCCTGCCTTCAGATTTCTAATGTTCTTAGCTTAAAACGCCCGTTAAGCACATCGTTATGTTGACTCAGCTTTCCGATCATTTTTAATTACTTGTGCCTCGCTGGCAAGTGTGCACTTTAGCCGGGCCTGGCCATTTATACCCTGTACTAAAGTATATAGTGAAGGGGTATCATAAATAGAAGCATGTTCATGTTGTAAAAAAAAATTTAAAGCACCAAATGGACAGAGTATCTTATTATCCTGCTTCATTTAATCAAATTCAGTTTTCAAACTCCCTTTTTGTGCTGTTGTGTGTGATGAGTTTCAAATAATATGACCTGGCACATTTTCAAATACCAGTATACCCCTGATTCCTTTGAGAACAGAGTATAATAATATGTTATGAGCGTTAATAGAAATAAAAGCTAATTTAATTAGAAGCCGTGCTACGCCTTGTTGCCCGCCATGAGTAGCTGCTTTCGCCAATGCGGCAACTATACTCAAAATTAAATTCAACAGCTTGTTGCAAGTTCTGTTGCATTGCGTATACGACGCGTTGAAAAAAAACGGGACGAGGGCTTCTAGCTGCTGGCTAGCAACTGCCAACTGCCAGCGGCTGCTTAAAAGCTTTGCATTAACTATTAAACGCAACTTATATTGCATAATGGGCATCGTTACTGCAGTGTCGCGATGTGGGGGCGGATACTGAAAAGCTGCAGCAAATGCGAAACAAATAAAATGTAAAGAGAGCACTGGAAATTGGTGTCAGCAAAGGACCCGCGGCCAGACACAACAAAAGCGAAATGCAAATAAAACTCCAACTTATTTATGGGAATGCGAATTGTGACCCCTGCGCCTCAAACGCCCCCATTGCACAGCTTTTATGATTTGTGTCAATAAATTAGAGCCAATACACGTACATGACAAGGCATAAAAGAGGAAGAGCAGAAAATGGCCAAGGTTTTCGCTAAATAAATTTTTATTTATTTTAGCCCTCACATTTAGCCAAAAGCATCAGCTTTCAGAACAAACTCAGCGCGCGTCATATTTGCTGTGCACCATTTTAAAAAATTCATTCGTGGCACAAAACAAACAGCTTAGAGAACAACTCCTCCCGCCAACGATGGCACGATGACTGTTGCTGTTAGCCAGCCAGTTGCCGAGCGTAATGCTATAAAATGCAATCAGCTGCAAAGAAAATGGGTTTTGCTTCACCTGGTCCAAGCTGCCAGCAAACAACGAAGCGACTGCTGCCAGCCGGAACCAGTCAGTAGCTTGTGCTTTGCCACTTGCATGGCATAAATTAAAGTGCAACAACAGTGCTTGGCGTGAGGCATGTGTCCTGGCTGAGGCAGACATATTGCGGCAGCTCAGGTTGCCAAATGTGCTTACGAATGCAGAGAAGCGCATCTTTTAGCCAGAAAAACAACTACTGACAACTTGTTGAAATTACGATTACTTGTAGACGTAAACATTTATTATCAACCATTTGGCAAATAATAAACGATAATTGTTATAAATTAATTACCAAAAAAAAGTGGTTAAATTCAAAAAATACCTAAATAATGATTAGAATGCAATCATACACAAAAATCGGCTTAGTTTTGTTAAAATTAATTTCATTTATTGATGCTAACTTCAATAGTAATGGCATATATGTCTCTAATTGCTGAAAGCGATCAACAAGCATTATGTTCGTTAAAAAAAAATAATATGATTTTCATTAGAATAGTTTGTCAACGCAATCACAGCAGGTTCATCAATTTAGCCACACAATGCATTCAATAAAATGGGAATTGACATTGAAATTGCATTTCATTTATCGTTCATCAATATCATAAAAGAATATTTTAAACAAAACTTTCAATCGGTTCGCGAGTTTGCAAACTGCCGGTCAACTATTGTTATAAAAAATGCAATTGCTTTTCGTGCACTCTTTTTTTTTGTGCATTTTATGAATTGATAACGAAAGATTTTGATAAAGTTGCCTTTGTCATAGTGAACTTTATTAAAAACTAAGAGTGTCGTGTGTCAGCCAGCTAATATTTTATTCATTTTGATTTTTCACACGAACCAAATAAAAAAAAATTGATTTTTGCAGTTCTCCAATACCGAAAATTGCAGTTTTAGCTATTGTATAAAATCGTTGAAGTGTGAAAATGGCCCAAAGTTATGATATTGGCTTTTATCCACCGCAAAAATCAGGGAATACAAAATCTACCAAATAAAAGTATTAGATGCATTTTTAGTTGATGACAGAGGTTGTTAAATTTGACAATAAAATTTTAAATTATAAGAATTGAAGAAATATTTAAATATTCCGTTTATTAAGATTTGTAAGAATCAGACTCAAGTTAGCTAGTAGATGCTATCCGTCCTTGACAAACATAAATAAATTCAAAAAATTAATTTATTTTCTGTAACTATTTAATACAGCGCTAAACCGAAGTTCCCTTGGCTTGATAGCAAACAAATTTCCGCGTTTTTCGCTGAAGCTGACAACTGCTTTGGCTTAGGCAGCTGCCAGTCAAAAGTTTGAAGGCATCGTCAACGGTATCGCCTTTGACTATGCATACGATTATTACACAAACAACCACACACACACACACACACACACGCACACTCATATTCATACAGACAAATAGTGAGACAGATAGACAGACCTCAAACTTTTGGCCCGAAAAAGTTGCCAGCGAATGCCAAAAAGTTTTTAAGTAAACGCGCAGCAGCAGTCAAAAATGACGGCGGCTTGGATCCTGCCACAGATCACAAGCCGCATAAACTAAAAATCAAACTTTAACTTAATGAAAATGCAATATTTGGCTTAACAGGAAAGAACAGCAGACTTCGAGTCGCCGAAAATGTATTACTCTTACAGACTTTCTGAGACTTTAACTTTTTGGGCTATTGTGATATTTAAATAGGTGAGTTTGTTTAAAATATTTCTCAAAAAACAAAGTAAAAGGTTTGTTTATTATTCTAAGCAACGTTTACATCTAACAGCCACATATATCAAATGAGCTTTATATCCTTAAACGCCTTTTTCTTTGTACTCCACGTTTGACATTAACGCGATAACATCCTTTGCAAGGGTATAAAAACTTTTACAGCCTGACGCAAATTTATGCATTGTACAACAAATCAGACCAAATTGAGGCATGTGGATTCTGGAACTGAAACGAAGCAAGTCTGGCACTGATTATTTCACTTTATTTCCTATTTCAAATTCAGCATTAAATCAACGCACTAAATTCTAATGACTAGGAAACGCAGAAAATCGAGCCCAACTACGTCACCTGTAAGGCGAATTAATCGCAGCACATCCTTAAAGGCGACGAAACCATTCCAATGCAAGGCACGGAGTCTTCACCAACTGAAGAGCTGGGACCTAGTGCGCTTTCGATCTGCGCTAAACGCAGCTGCCGACTTAAAGGGCAAGAAAAGAAGTCCTGCACGCTTGCGCGCAGGTTCCAAAAAGGTTCACGGAGGTTGCGGCTGCCTGGCCATGGCATTGATTCTGCTCACAAAGCTGAATGACAGCAACTCCAAATCTGATACGGACACCAACTGCAGAAGGAGAACAAGCAAGTCTCCGGAGCAGTTGCGCCAACGCTGCCGTCGCCCCGTAAAACGCTCAAACACTTGTCGAAAGAAAATATGTCAATAAATGAATTCCAATAACTATATATGGAAATCTCTAAATTATTTGTATTCAATTGTGATTGTGATGCTGATCAATAATATATATACTTTATGTGGTCGAAAAAAGGCTCCTTGTCCAGGCCTGCATCGTCCAGATATTATATAGCAACCGCATTCAGATGTTAACCCAGCTGTGCTACACAAAAATCCAGCGCATTAAAGCCTTTCGCAGAGTCTGCATAATTTAGACGCCCAAACTTTAGTCAGAGATTTTTTATGCGTCGCGCTGCACGTAAATTTTGGGGGTCTGCTCGTTAAGTGTCTGCCTGTGTGTGTGTGTGAGTGTGTGTGTGCGTGTGAGTGTGTGTGTGTGTGAGTGTGTAAGGTAGCGCTGCGCAGATAATCCAAATCTCATTACGCGAAAGTCGTACTTAAGATTAAAAATAATTATTGCAATTTTTGTGCCGCGTCGCGCCATCACGTAGCCGCCGTGTGTGCCCAGCTCGGGCCTAGGCTGCAACCGAATGCTGGAGAGGGGTGGAAAAGAAAAAAGTGAAAATTCAATTAGAATGCGGCAACTTCATACGAGCAAGCGAGCGAGCGAGCGAGCGAGCTCAGCTGCCAGCCATGAGGTTCTAACTGTCTGCTACCGCCTCGCATTTCCCCCTCCCCCTCTCCCCGCACAATTTCGTTCCAGCCCGTGGCCCGGACTGTGCTCAAAATGCAATTGCGACAAGTTACAGGTACCGGCAACGCCGTCGTGTAATCCTTTTGCCAGTCAGCCCCGCAGGCAACGGGTTGGGATGAGCCCAACCACAATAATTTGATTTTACTTTGCTTTAACTTCATGAAAAAGTTTCAAGTTTTTTCACACACACACACACACACACACACTGACTTACACACATATGAAGCACACACCCCACAACACACGTGCGAATTCATTTTATTTTTTTTTTTTTACCTTCACACTGATAAAGTTTTTAATTTTGCAGCTGAATCTCATTTAGCGCAATGAAAGTTCTTCAGGTCTGAAATCTGATACGTGTTTTAGAATGTCTGCCGCATATTAAATGTGTGTTTGGGCGCTTTAAAGAGATGCTCGGTGTAGTGTACAGTCTTTACTGGCTTGCGGCGACCAGAGCCAAATTAAAACACCAACTCAAACTTTGGCCAAACAATCTTCCAAAAAATGTGCCGCGAACTGGAAAAATACACAATCTCCAAATTCATCTTCATTACGAAAATGCATTCAAATGAGTTTCAGTAAGCAGAAGAAACTTTTACAACGGTTAGCTCGAGGCTGGGCGGGGCGAAGGGCGAGGGGGCGGGCTTGGCAGGCATAACAACAAAATGGCGGCAATCGAAAAGAATGTTCCATGAAATTTGCACAACGGCTTTTGGCAAATTAAATAAAATTTTCATATTTTTTAAATAGAATAATATTTGAATAGCTTGCCTAAAAGGCTCTAACCAAATATTTTATCTACAACTTTGAAAGGATTGCATTTAATAAGTTTGCGATTTTTGGCCAGTACTGTGCGTGAGTCGTGCTTTCCTACGTGACACGAGTGCTGCGTGTTCAGGGTGTTCTCATTAAATGTATTATTCATTATTTAATTTCTTTGTTATGTATAAAATAATGAGAAAAATTTAAAAAAAAAGTATATAAACTTAGGATCAAATTCAACGTGAGCTTATCTCTATTGAGTATAAAAATAAAACAAAAAATGTATTGGGCTAATAAAGCGGAAAATTATAATGTAAATCTGGCAGATGATGAATATTTTACAATATTTTCAGTAAGCCATCAATTCCTGAACAAGCTAGAAGCTATGACAATTTAATTTCTTCTGTTAGACTAAATTTAGCCGCTTTATGTGCATTAGCGTTAGTCACTAGTAACGTGTCATTTAGCAACCTATAAACTAAGCGATTGTGACACATAAACCAGCCCAATTACTTCTTAGTAGCTAAACATATATTTGGTCCGTACAAAGCGGTCATCAATTAGAGAGCTCGTATTGTGCCGCCTCGGGCAATGGCTTATTAATAATTCAGGCCAACAAGCCGAATGCCAAAGGCCAGAACAGCAAGAAAGCAGCCAACCAGGCAATCGGAGTAACCAACTCATTTGTCACACTGAAATTTATTAAAATGATTATCTCGTACATACATTTCGCACGGAATGCGTAATTTCTGTCAGTTGGTGGGCGGACACGCCCCCATTTTTTGGCCACAAATTGCACTTGCGTTGCTATTAAAGCCAACCACTTTTCCTCCTGAAAAGACAACAGCATTTGGCACTGCCTGTCTGATAAGCCTGTGTGTGGTTTTTATACCCTATATCCATGAACGGAATAACAAATGGGTATATTAAACTTATGTAGCATCTTAACAATAAATATTCAATAAAGTGTATTAATTTTTGATCCACAAGCAGAGTCAATCTAGCCATGACTATAAAAATTTTGTTTTTTGACTAGAACTACAGAGTATTTCGTAGTTGAGCATTCTGCTGTATAAGGATTCTCACTTGGTGTCCTTTGCTTGGGCATAGTTTAATTGTAGCGCGTGTCGGACCTTGTTCACTAGGGTATGGCAAAGGATGAGGGTGGGGGGTGGGGTTGAGGTTGAAGTTGAAGTAAGGGCAATTAGTTCAACTGCGCCCTGGGGAATTGCGATAATTAAAATGCTGCTGTATGCCGCAATATTTTTTAGCTGCCATATCAGACTAATCAGATTGCTCCTATTTCAAACAAGCCAACCTTTCTTTGGCATGTCCTGGCAGAGCACGCACCCACACACACACGCGCGCACACACACACATACTCTTCCTTGCATTCAGTTTTCTGGGTAAATCAACATTTGCGTTTAATTTTATGGTAAAAAGCACTTTAATTTAGTTGCCAAAGCCATCGAGCAAGCATCAACAGCCATTGCTCTAATCCTATTAATTCAAATTCAAAGCGAATACCAAACTGGGTGGGCGCCGGCAAAGTGGGCGGTGCGCGTTTTTTTCCTTTGCCGTTCGAGCTGTTCTTTTTGTTACCAAAAAATTGAATGCATTGTTTTCATTCGAAAATATTTTTCGCAACTATTTTATGGACGCTTCGTGCGAAGCGACGTCTTTTGTGCTCGCACTCGATCCGATTTCTTTGAAGGCCAAAACGAAACCGGCAACTGGCTGCCAAATACTATCGACTACCAACTACCGACTGCCACCTGAAGCAATCAAATCAGCTCGTTGCACCTTGGACATTGGACATTGGCATTGTTATTTGAATGACTTCGGCGAGTGTTTGATTTAGATTATTACGAATCACTTTCAATTGCAAGTTTCTACGAGAGCGGAGGGACCACTTCAAATGCAAGTATTGCCCAATTGCTTTAAGGCTTCGATTTGCATTGTGGCCAGTTGGCAGTTAATTGAGATTCATTCATAACGTTCAAGCCAAATAAAGACTTTCGAAATCCCAGCAAGACCAAGTAAAATGTATATTACAAGTTTATATTACGGAAGAGAAACGGGTTTTATATATATTCATAAGATTCTTTATTCAGCTGTTTATTTCCTACTTTCTCTTGGCAACAATAACTTTCATCAATAGCTTACCCATTATGTAAATTTGAAAACTATCTAGGGGTAACTGCTGTTTTCTTTTATTTTTTGTTTTTTGATCCGCAGCTGGCAACATCTTTTAATTTGGTAGGCCCGACGTAAAATGCGTAAAATGAAAATCCCTCGAAAAGTCACCAAAGAAAATGTTAGCTTTTGGTAACAGCGAAAAAAGTGTTTGGCAAATTGTGACTACGAGTTTGTTTTTCTTTGCGGCAGAGGCAGAAGGCTTCAGACCTCGGGGCACATGTGTGCGCACATCTTGAATGGTAACTTTTAAGACTTGAGCAAACAAGGAAAGCGAAGAGAATTACAAGTTGATAAAAAAAAACGGAAGAAAAGACAAACAGGGCATCAAGTAATATACGTATGACAATTTCCATTTTATTTGATATATTCGAAGACTTACAGTTTAGTGCATAAATCGCTTCGTATAAAGTGTAGAAAAGTGAGCACAGCTATTTTTAGGACTAAGCTACATAATCAATATAATTATTCGTATATATATATATATATATATATATATATATGTATATGACAAATGGTATATGTATGCATGTATGTGTCTAAAGATTGATCGATTTATACTTAAAACAGTATTTAATTAGTACGCTATCGAATTTTGGCCAAATTGTGTTCACAAACAGCAATGAAGTAATAACAAAAACAAATGGCATACAGTTTGAGATATACTTTTTTTGATAAAAAAAACAATAATAAACCATTGCCAAAATTACAGGCTACTAACATGAGTGTATGTATGTAAATTCATATGACAAATTTAATAAATACTTTTTGTGACTAACTCAAATTCGTTGGTATGTGTCATGTGTATGTGTATGTGTATGTATGCTTTTTGGTTTCATTGTGTTACTGTTGCTAACGTTGTGTGTGTGTGTTTGTGTATTTACATAAATAAATAAACTAAATGAAGTTTAACAAAGCATATGACGTAATGTGCACTCATATCTAAACTAACTTGGCTACAAATATAACAAAATGGCGGCCAACTTCCAATTTCTTCACAATGTTATGCAGGAAACCCGTGTGTACATTAGTAGTTGTCCCAAAGTTCAAAAAGTATTATCCATTTGGTTCACGTGTGGCAGCATCAAACGAAAGTTGTCCCTCTCTCTTGCTTCCTCTCTCTCTCTCTTTCTCTCTGTCTTTCTCTCGCTAGACTAGAGGTGTGGGCGACAATGTGGCACGTGTTGTTCTGGTTGGCGATTTTGTGGGCGTGGCTGCGCCGCTGTTGTTGCCGCTGCTGCCGCACACCAAGCCGCTGCCGTGCAGCCGAAACAGTTCACCCACCGTGATGGACACCTGGACGGCACCTTTGCCCTCGAGCACATCGGCAGCGCAGCAAATTAGATTCTGTGTATTAGGTAAAACAGATGTTGGGCATTATTAATAAATAAAATCAGAAGCTAAAGCGAAATCGTATTAAATTAACTTTACAACTTTGGTTTTATTTGATTTACTCTTGTAAATTCACGCATCGACAGCAGTTTGACAGTCACTGTGGCGGCATGAATGAATGAATGGTGCGTGTCTGCGCTACGCAACAGTTGCCATCAAACTGTGCGCACAGTGGTCACAAAAACGCATGTTTATATTTTGTATATGTATTTCTTTGACATTTTCGCATAGTTCAATACAATAAATGCAATTGTTTTCGTTTGGTTTTAATAATTTACTGGGAGCATTGGAAATTGACTCCACTGTACTTAATAATTTCTTAGAATAGATGCAACTTTGCTTGTTGTTTGGCTTCATTATATCAAATGTTACTGCGGCTCATAAATATATAATTTTTATCTTCGGATGTGATCTTTTGATTGTTATTCATTTCGTTTACAGTGTTGGAAAAGTTCTTAGTGTAGTCATATATAGTATATATATGTATGTAGAGCATAAATAGCTTTTTGTTTATAAAAATTAATGACTATAATTAAATTTATGTTTTTATGCATTTGCTATAGCTGCCTGAATGTTTATATGTTTCTCATTTGTTGGTTCACCAATTTTTTGTTAGACAAAATATATATATGTATGTTTTTTTTAAGTACTTGATAAATATACATAACTATGCAAGTTTTTGAGTGTGTGTGCGTGTGTGTTTCTTTTAGAAATTTGATTAGCTTCCATCGAGAGTTCGTTAAGTACTTATGCAGTATATAAGCATATATAAATTTTATATAATCTAAAGCAAATTATATGATATAGTTAGGAATGTTATACAGTATATAGTTTTTCATTTTTCATAGTTTTAAATAATACAATTATAGTCATTGGGAAAAGAAGCGCTCAGTTCATTCAGTTAGTTGTACACCTAAGTCTCAAATTATGTTTTTAATTGATCGAAAAGGTTCTTAAAAGTCTTGGCAACAAAATTGAGAAATATTGCTTTAAGATGTGTTAGTGTGTGTACTATATTTAGTTATATAGCTGGTTCAGACCGTCTAAACTTTACAGTCAAAGGCACTATTTTTGTCATTTTTTTAATGAGAATTGTGTGCGTTGAAAAGATTATTTAAATGTTGTGCGCTCGAGCAAATATTTTGTTGATCTGTTTTCGATTGTTATCTATGTATGTATAACTATTTCACGCTTTTTTCTATAACTATTTTGTTTCCCTGCTTCAGTTAAAACCATACAACGCTTCGCCTGCCCTTAGTTTCCAGCTGACCCGAAGGCCAATAACAACAATCCATACGTAAGTCTAAACCATTTAAGGTCCACTACAGCACTGGTAATTGGTAAACTTGTTTCTACTCTCTACTTAGTTCGACTAAACAAACAAGATTTTAGTTCGTTGTAACCTAGCTTTCTTCTTCTATATATGTTATTTTGTATATATTATTGAAATCAAGCGTATTTTTTCAAAATATATAAATACTTATAATGGGGGCATATGGAAATGATATATGTGATGAACTGATGTTTGTGGTATATAATCATGTATGTGTTTGTATATAAATCTCACACGATAGCAAACGCAATTGGTTTGCATTACAAAGTCTTTGGGTTTTTAACGGATTGTTACAACTAGGTTTTGACGTAATACTAAGTAGCACTAAACGAAAAAGCAGCCTCATGAACTCACTACAGGATTAGTACAAGCGGCATTTAAGCTGCGTGAGCTCCGTCTTAAAACTATTGGCAATACGTAAAGGCAGTAAAAGATAAATAAGCTACAAGTGCTAGCCGGGCAATGGAAAGAAGACGAGCCACAGGAATGTGGCTATGAAAACGCACGACAGGATTATGGTCAGCGTGTGGGAGTCGTGCTTCAGCAACGAAGTGCCAGCTTCGTGCTGCTTCAGCTGCTCCAGTTTGTGCTGCGGCATCTGCTGATGCTGCTGCTGCTGCTGCTCGTCCAGGCGATAAATGCTGAAGACCTCCAGTTTGGGCTGCTGCTCGAAGAACTCAATGCGCTTGGCTAGCGGCTTGACCAACAGCTGTTCCTTTGCAGAGTTGGGTTCCTCCTTCAGCTGGTGCTTCTCGTCAATCAGGTGATAGTGACCAGCCGGTCCAGCGGCGGCCACATCGTGTTCGCTCTCGACTATCGTTTGCAGCGTGCGATTGTTGTTGTTCAATTGAAAACTATGCTGGCCGTGTGCGCTCAACAGATTGTGTTTGATCTTCTCGTATGTCTTCTGTTTGGCGGCGCGCAGCAGCTGACCCATTCCGCCCAGTTGCTGTTGCTGCGGCTCATAGAGCATGCAAGTTGCTGTTGCTACTGAGACATCATCAGACATATGCGCTTCCTTGCCAGGGACAAACTCACAATTCTCATACAAAAGATTATCTAGCTGATGTTTCTGTTGCTGTTGTTGCTGCAACATCTGTTCTGGCTGTTTGGTGCAGGAGTTCTGTGCAGTTAATTGCTCTTGCTGTGGCTGTGTCTGTTGCAGCTGCAGCTGCTGCAGCTTCAGCTGCAACTCTTCCTGCTGTTGCAGGTAGCGCATATGCTGATGATGTGGATTCGCATCCAGGGCAATCAGTGCGGCCACTGTGCGCAGTAGGGCAACTGCATTTGGCACTTGCCCGCGCTTACGGCCAGCAATTGTATCAATGTTGTTGTTGTTACTGTTGCTGTTACTGTTGCTGTTGCTGCTGCTGCCGCTGCTGCTGCTGCAACTGTTGCTGTCTTTATCATCGACATACACATCAGCGTCATAGTCATCATCAGCGCGTGGATGCTCGTTTTGATGCGGCACAACATCTGCACAGGAGCAAATCAACTCCTGCAACCAACACCAATAACAGATTTTATGCATCATTTTCAAAGTGTGTGTGTGTGGGTGTGTGTGTGTGTGTAGTGTTGAGTGGGGGGTAAAGGTATAGGTTTGGATATGTAGAAGCTGTCTCTTAAGGATTAACTACAAAGCGGGAAAGCGTTCAGCGCACAAAGCATTTGGAATGCCCCACAACCGAATAATAAACAAGTTCGAACTGTTGTCTGACTTATAACTAGGACTGTAACATCGGGTTGAAATACGCACCTCATCCACGCCAATGCGACGACAGGCCTCTAAGAAGTTATCCACGTTACGTCGACAGCGCGCCATGGACAATTTATTCTGAAGAAAAATGTGTTTTATTAATAAAGATAGACTAAAATTCTACACAAAAGGTGCGCCAAAAAAATGTGATACATCAGTTAAAATATAAATCATAAATTTAAAAAAGACTAAACAAGATGCATATTGTTAATTATTAATTGCTCATATATTTTTTCTTCCAAAAAAAGTTAGCTTTACGATAAGCTAACTTTATATAAAAAAATAAATATACTGATCAATTCTTTGTCAGCTATATGCTTGCGCTTGAATTTGCTATATATGTTGGAAACTAACAATTACCAAAGTTTGCTTAGAATATCTTAAAAAAAACAATATAGGTTTGCATACAAAAACTAGATTTTCTACCGATCGCAGCAAAAAGATTCATGTATGTAAGGTTTTATAACGATACCTCTAAAACTAAGAAACTAGTTTGCATCGAAACAGACGGGCGAACAGACGGACAGGCAAACTAAACTAAGTTATTTGAATCCTTTAAACAGTTGCATAGTTTTTTTTTTTAATTATTTGTCATTTTACTATATTTGTACATTTCTCAAATGCATTTGTCATAGTCTTAGCTATTGAACTCTTTCTGATGCACCACTGATATTTTGTTTGCCTCTCTGTTGAACCACAACACTTACCACACCGGGCGATGGCACATGAATGCTGGCCACTGAACGCGGACGCACGTAGTTGGCCAAATGGCAGAGTATGACGCCGTCTGTGAGTGCCGATGCGATGTCCTCGGGCAGCGTCATCTTCAGACGCGTCTCGATGATCTGCAAATGGAGAAACTGTGTTTAATGCTCCAAACTCAATTCAAATTCAGCACTCACGCTCCGCAGCTGGGACATGAGTTCAGTTTCCTCGCGCTGGCGATCGAATTCGCGTCGCATGGTGAAGCTCAGCTTCTCGGCAGGTATGTCGTGGTTCCAGGTGACTGTGCGATGCGTCTTCACGTTGCCCAGTTTGCTGGTGGCGCTCACAGGTGACTTTATCACGCTGCTGCCGGCACCGCCAGCACCACCACTGCCATTGGACGTATTAAATTTGGTGGTGCAGCCGTTGTTGTTGCCGTTGCTGTTGCTGTTGGTTAACACGCCAACGCCGTTCTTCATGGGGCTGTGGGGCTTCACATAGCCCACACAATTCGCCTCTGGGGCTGAGGTTGCGGGCGACTTTAATGCCAGCGATGACATCAGCTCCGTGTTGCGTGATGGAATCACCTTTTGTATGGGCTTCTTTGGTATAACCACATCGTCGATCCCGTTCCCATTGCCGTTGTGGCCATTGCTGCTGGGCTGCTTCATAATCGACTTGGGCAGCGTGGCCGTCGAGCCATTGGTGAGGCGTGGCAGTTCCTCCTCGTTGGGGCTGGAGTTGGCATTCGGATGTTTTTGCTTGTAGACGCTGCTAATCTCCTGATTGCGCTGCTGCTTCAGTGCATCCTTGTACTCCCTGAAAAGGTTATTGAATCGTTAAAAGGATATGCACCATTGGTCATTTATTAGATGTTGCTCACTTGTAGGTCTGTATCTTGTTCAGACTTTTGCTCGGCTTGCCATTGCTGCTGTGCGAGCTGCGCTCCTGATGATCCAGCATCAGATCATCGTCCTGATCCGGGGATGAGCCGTTGCTGCTGCTGTTCGAGTGCGCGTAGCTGATGTGCTCCGTTGCCGAAGACGTGGATCGCTTGCTGGGCGATGCCATGGGCGAAACGCCCGCACTCAGCGTAACACTCTCATCCACAATGGTGCTGGTACTGGAGGTTAGCGATGCGTCCATCAGATCCGCGCTCAGCGGCAATGGCTGCTGCT
The DNA here is from genome assembly GCA_004149465.1 of Drosophila nigromelanica. Taxonomy (NCBI): domain Eukaryota; kingdom Metazoa; phylum Arthropoda; class Insecta; order Diptera; family Drosophilidae; genus Drosophila; species Drosophila nigromelanica. The sequence continues at coordinate 51,317 of SCDS01000123.1, read as the reverse complement.
GCTGATGCTGCTGCTGACTGCTGCTGGAGGGCAGCGTGCGGGGCAACGTTGCACAGTGGAGCGGCGAGTCTGTCTTGGACTTGCCGGGCGCATCGTGGGACCAGCGCTTGTCCAGCCCATCACTGGTGCTGTACCCGGAGTCGATCTGATGACGCGCCGCATGCCGCTGATTGGTCGTCGTTTCCAGCACGTTGCCGCTGGAATTGTGACGCGGCGCACGCCGCAGCGTCGTGTAGCCATCATAGTTGCCACCTGCCCGCGCACCCTTCTCCTCCTTGGTCGCCTGCGTCTCCAGAAACTTGAACACGTGCACCAGCCCCCGCATGCAGAGCTGCAAGCGCACAAAGAAATAAATATATGCATGAGTCTACAAATGTTGAAAAAAATTGATAGGAGCCAAAAAAGAAATTACTTTCTGTGAGAAACGTAAACGGATTTTTTTAAAGGAAGTTAAGTTAAGTTAAATTTCTAAGCCGCAGTCGGATGGATCAGACAACTAATCAAATAGTTCCTAAAAGCACAATTGGTCACATATGAATTTTACTATAGACATTTCTTGCTATTTTTTTAAATATCCTGATGAATCATATCAATTCTGGGCATTTCCTATTATATTCCATAAGTTTGAAAGCATATTTAAATGAAGGCTAACTTTTTTACTATTCTTTTAATTCGTTGCACGAGCTTAACCGACTAATAAAAAAGACGAATTAAAAATAGCTTTGAATATGTATAAAAATAAAGATATGCACATAAATATGACAGCACCTAGCTGAGTTGAATATAAATATAAATTTAGAATTGATAGCTTATCTTATCAGCCCTTTGTTTCTGTAGCTAGATAATGCTATGGCAAACAGATCGCAATTGCTGTCAATCTTTATTGTACTTACGCTGGCCGGCGGCGAGGTTAGGGGATTGTTCTCCAGCTGCAGCTCAACCAAAGTGCTCATGTGCCGTATCTCGAGGGGAAGACTGGCAATGCGATTGTTGCTCACGTCCAGCGAGACGAGACTGAGGCAGGTGACCTCGCGCGGCAGATACAGCAGCTGGTTGCTGCGCAGCGAGAGGGAGCGCAGGGTGCGCAGCTCGCCGAGGCGAACGGGCAGCGCGGTCAGTTGATTGTAGGAGGCGTCCAGATCGGTGAGGGTCTGGTCCAGGCGGCCCAGCTCGTCGGGCAGCGTGGCCAATCGATTGTTCGACACGAGCAGCACTTGCAGCGGCAGGAAGCAGATCTCGCGTGGCAGCGAGCTCAGCTGATTGCTGCGCAGATCCAGATAGGTCAGCGAGGACAGCTGCTTCACGGACTCCGGTATGCTGCGTATGGCATTGTGGTAGAGCATCAGCGTCTCCAGAAACGAAAACGTTGTGATCTCCTCGGGCAACTCACAGAATCTATTTCGGGACAGATCTGTAAACGACAACAAGAGGGAGCGACATTAATGGGGGAGAAGCATAAACGACACCAAAATGGGCCCCCAGCTCATTTATTTTGGAAGTACAAAAGCTGGCTGATAGAGAGGGGGGTGTATGAGTTTCCAGTTGCGTTATCATTGCACCGTCGCTTGGGGTAAATGTTCAGACTCCGCCACGCCACAATGGAGCGCATGACCTCAATATGCCGGCATTTTACGATTTGCCCACTCGTTGGCCGTAGTCCGCTCCCAGTCAAGCACAGTGGGAAAGCGCCGCGGAATGGGCAATTAATTTACTAAATGAATTTGCATGCAAAATGAGAGCGCAAACAACAGACGCAACTCGATAGCAAAGGGGCTCGTTGAGGGGTGAGTGGGGCGTGGAAAATGGCGTGCAAAGACAATGCGGCTAGCGGTGGTAAAAAGCCAAACAACCAAATTTATTGTGTACACGAAATTGTGCGTAAAGTTTTGAAGTGGGCATAGAATACGTATAGGGGCAGAGGGTCGCGGGAGATGGGATTATGTGTAGGTGCAGCAGTATGAAATACTGTTATTCAACTGCTGTGGAGTGGCTTATCTGATTACTTTGGCGGATAATAATTCCCTGAAAGCAGCAAATATTGACTAGACCTTGATTTTACTATAATGCAAAACTTGTTTATATTAGAGTCGTACAGCTATTATATACTTTTCTAAGATTTAAGTTAGGTTTTACAAAAATTAACCCAAAATTGAAAAAATTCCATAATTGCCACATTTCAAACTCACAAAACTTTCTCAAAAGTGAAGCAATTTTCATGTTTGATGACATTTTGGTCAATATTTGCCCTATAGATGGGTTCTACATTTTTTTTTTTCAAAATTTAGATATGCGAATTTTTATTTTTAATCGATTTTATTTGTCACAATTAGCATAAAAACAATATTTAAGCTGAATTTAAATCTAACGAAGCTCTTTAAGTAATGAATGTATTTCAAATCTTAATGGAATTTATATTCGTCAGAGCATTGGCCTGACTTTGAATAAATAACAGCTTTTTTGCTTGGAATTTAAAACTAGTGCAATGTTTTTAGCTCGTAGCTGGAACCAGTTGCTCAACACTGGCTTTTGTGAATACTTATTATGTGATCCGTTCAGCTTATGCAATGCTCTTGAGGAGGAAAAAAAACCAGAAATGCGAATCCATCAGCCACTTGCAAGTACTCAGAAAACTCAACTCAACTCAACTAAAAACTGGCTGACGACAGCCGCTGGCATTTGGCTTATTGTACTTGTTGTTGCTTTTGTTGTTGTTGTTGTTGATTTACGCACACTCAGTGACTGTTCAACCTACGTTGTTTATAGGCCAATGAAGATTACTTCTGCCCCTTCGCCAGAGTCATCAACAAAAAGGCAACACATGAGGTGCGGCTTGGGTAGGTTCTCGCTATGGCTTCACATTAGCGTAATCCCCAACCACCACCCTCCACCACCCCCTCCGCCGGTAGCCACGCCTTTGTTGCATGCAAATGCAAACAGGCAGACAAAGGCAGCACTTAAGATGGCAACGGCTGGCTGCAGTTGCAACAATTTGCTACACCCACATGGGGCACAGTTGGTTGAATAAACTCTGCCTGGCAATAAGATATGGCAAGGACTCGCAGCCGTAATCAGTTGCCTTTTTATTTCATATCAGTTTCACAGCTGATGAGCTTACAGAATCCGCGGAAATTGGATTCCCGTGCAACATCCGTGCAGCAACTGCGACTAACTGGGGCAGCGACTTTGTGCTGTGAACCTGCCACCAGCCAGCCACTTGCCACATGCCACCTGCCAAATACACTGGCCCGTCAGGCTTTGGCGTCGTCTCTGCTTTGGCCAATTGGCTGTTGGCCAAAAACGCAATGCGCAAACAAATTGCGATACACACGAAAGCAAAACAAAACAAAACACACACAGACAAAATAAATCAAATTTTCTGTTTCTGTTTTTGCGTGGTTGTCGCGACAACAAAATTGGGAATTGGATCGCAGCGGTTCGAGTGTGTCGCACACCTCATAAATATTGCAGAATGTACTCCCGGCAATTGGCCCGAATTACTCATACGATAAGGGTGCAGTCCGCAAGCGCATCCATTTGATGTGAAAGGGCGGCAACGGAAGCAACACAAAATTAAATTGATGGCGCTACATTCCACACAAGAAGCAACAACAGCAACAAAGGGCACATGGTCTCTTAGTTTGGAGGTGGAGCTGGCCACACTGTCCAATTTGGGACCATTTGGCACTCGTGACTGGCAATTCCGGCAGGCAGCTTGGGGCAAGCTGTGGCTTCTATTGATGGATTTATTGAAATTAATTTACTGAATTTTATTGCTGCCTGACGCCGACAAAGACGATGATGATCATGTTGATGATGATTATGATGATGGGCACACGCTTGGAATTGTGAATCATAATGGAATATAAGAGCGACGCATTCAAGTTTCCCGTTTAGAGACTTTTACGGTATAATAAATGGTTAGGCATTTGCTTGGATGTTCGCCAAATATGGAAGGGTTTTCAATAACTGAAGTTTACGTTGTAAATATGGCAAACTGAATAATCAGAATAATAGTGATGTAAAAAAAATCGCAAAATCGATAATAATTTGCAGGATATTTCGATGAAAATTGATAAATTCTTATAAATAAGTCGGATAGCCTTGCATAAGGATGCTATATATTTCCATAATTTTGTCCGATAGTTCCTATATCGACTATATATTATAAATATATAATGTTCCATATCAATTTTTCATCCGAAGAAGTTTATTCAAGATTATGTTGTCTATTGTCGTGTCGCTTTATGTTAATTGTCAAGGCAATGTATACCCCTCTATGCGATTCTCATAAATTGAAGTAATGCCTGCATTCTCACTCTCTCTCACGCTCTCCCTCTTTTCAAAAAAAGCAACTAAATATAGAATCATTCAAAAAATCTCAAAATAACATCTCAGTCTTGATAAATATTTTAAGAAACATTGAAAAAGATATATAAATAATTGAACATTGACATATTTTTGCTGTGCTCAAATGATGATTTCCACTCTTCGAACTCATTGCTTATCGCTGAACAAACTCGATTTGTAAATACGCAGCTGGGAATACAAGCGAGAACAGTTTCCATATGGTTTACCCTCTGCAATCAATCTTCCACTATCCTCGCACCAATCAAAACAACTGCAGCAGCAACAACAACAACAACCACAACAATTATGTATACACAATTCCCGCTTCGATGTTTTATGATGAAATCGCTTTGGAGTTGCTGCTTCAATTGATTCGATTTCATGTGAAAAGCGCGGGCACCTCCCCTGCCTCCCCCTTCCAAAACGCTGCTCACTTAACAGCCACTCAATATACACAAACACACACACACACACACACACACACTCTCTCAGTTGCAAATTCGCACATATTTCACATTTAGTCATAATGTAAACTTAAATGTAACAACAACAACAACTGTTTGGCAACCGTAAACAACTAGTAAAATAAATATTGAAACATTTGAAGCATAAACTTTGCTGTTTGTTGTTGTCGTTTTTGATTAATTTTTCTTGTGAGCGAGACAGCATTTTCCAGCTGGAAAAACTGCAACAGCTGTACCAAGAGTGTACTCTAGAGTTTTCTTAGCCAACACACACACACACTGGCAAATGTGTGTTTAATTTGTTGCTGCTGCTACTGTTGTTGTTGTTGTTGCTTTGGCTATTGCCCCTAATTTATCTGCCGTTGTAAGCTGATAGCAGCTGCTGTTTCAGTAGCTGCTGTCCAGCTGAGTTGTTGCTGATAAAACGTTTACACGATGATTAATTGTTAAATATTGAAATGAATGTGCCCCAGACACATCTATTTAATTTGTTTGAGTTTGAGTATATTCGGTACTTTTTTCAAGGGCCAGCCTATTTTCTTATTTTACTTTCTTAATTAAAACTAAAGATTCGATAGTTTGCGATTGCTTTTTAAACCGAGGAATAGGAAAGTTTTCAAACTTTTAATCATTAATATACCATGCAAAATGAAAAATTTGCGAAATTCTATTTAATATTTTACTGCACATTTTTGTAAAGAAACTAATCCTACAACTATTTTCAAGCAAAAGAAAAGTTGACTAACTCTTCTGGGAATGTTTTTAGATCACGATTTGCAGCGCATAAACCTAGTTCTTGTGCTGAGGCACTTGGTGCATGTATTGGTGTGTGCGCGTGCTACGCTCGCCAATTAAACGACGTAAATTGTTTATGCCTCAGCGTTGCCGTTGCCGTTGCTGCTGCCGCTTTTTGCTGCCGCCATTAAATATTGCTTACACTTTTGAATTAATGAATAGAGCGAACGCTCATTTCTGTGTCAAGTTTGCATTTGTAGCCGCCTGGCCCCAATCTGAAATGCCGCGTATTGCTCGAGTGTTTATCTGTAGAAATGCTGATAGATAGCGACAAATACGTAGAAATAGTTGTTTATAGTGTATGTATAAACCACAATAACCATAAATTGAACATGCAACAAATTTGTATTTATACATTGATAAAGAATGTTTGCAATAACTGGACAGAATTGTATTTAGCTTGATTCGCATTATTCGTGCCCTTGAAATACTTTTACAACAATCACGCATTGCGATCGCCACCAAGTGTCATCTCTAGCTGCGCTGCGCTACTCATTCATCGCGCATGCAAGGCACGCATAGCACAGTTTGACATTCACTGGGCGGACGACGCGACGTGCCCAGCCCGACAGCGACGCTTCCTCTGCTGCTGCGTGCATGGGGCAGCAAGCAAGTAATAAAAATAATAAAAACTACAAAGCTGTCGGCTTCAGATTTACACATTACAGCAACAGCAACGAGAGCGACAACGGGAACTATGACAGATACATACACGCAACACACGACAGTTGTCTGTTGTTTGTCCCCCTCGTTTTTAAATTGTTTTGTTTGCCAACTTTGCAGCATAAGCCAACAACAACAACAACTTAATTTGTAGTTTAGTAGAAGACCATTGGTAGCAAGAGATGAAAATGTAGCAGAAAAAAGGAGCAACAGCAACACTGGCCGCAGCCTTAACTGTCAGGGTGCAGACTGCGCAGCTGCCAATGTTGCTGTTGCTTCCTTTTGCTACGTTCAGCTTTTGCTAACATTTTTATGTGCTTCTTTTACATTTGCTGCTGTTGCAGCTGCTTATATGTATACATTTATTGGTACCTTCGTTTTTAAATTACTTTGCTTGCGACTTTAGTTCTAGTTTAGTTGGATACTTATAGAAAGCCACTGCAACACTGGCAGCAGCTTCAGTTGTCATTCTCTGCACGCTGCGTGGATGCCAATGTTGCTGTTGCTACTTTTGTTTTTGCTGCATTTACTGCGTTTTGTGCAACAGCTGCTGCTTAATTTGCTCCGTTTTCGTCTTTTTGCTGATTTTACTGTGTTTCGTGCTGCAGCTGCATAAACATACATATATGTATGTATGTATATATGTATATGTATTATGTATTTCTTTTGCAGCTTACGAATTGCAATTATTTTAAACAGTTTCCTGCAGTTTCTCAGCTGCAGTTGCAGTTGCCCATTTTCATGGCTTTTGTCTACGTTCGTTGTTTGATTTACGTGACGTGCGTTTCAATCACGTCCTGCGACTGCAGTGAAAACGAAACGACTTTTGCCAGCATTAAGTCGAAGGGGTAAGGGGCAGTTAAAGGGGACCACAGACCACAACAACAAATCGTTTTAGGCAACGTTGACAGCCAAATACGCAAGTATTTTACCCCCACTTAGCCCGCTTCGCCTGCAAACATCCTCGAGGGTTGCTGGCCAAAGAAAAGAATACAAAGGAAAAACGTACTTTATGACTCTCAATTGATTTCTTGGCTCGAAGAGGTTTCACTCGAAAACCGCCCGCTTAGCGCCGGTGTTTTCTCCCTTTATCGGGGTTGTAGCTTCTTCTTCTTCTTCTGCTTCACCTCTATTGGCACAACATTTTTATAAATATTTTAGCGAGCCATCTTAATTATGTGTAGAGTGGAACGTCAGCAAGTGGGAAAGGGGGAAGTTCATAATGTTGTTGTTCACGCCAAAGGAGGGCAATCTTTTTAATTGCTAATTAGTCACGCCCACGCACACACACACACACACGCACACAAAAGAAAAAACCAAGTGTGATGACTCAATTGCGAAGCCGGCAAAACGCATTGAACCAAAAAAACTTAATTGGAAAATGCCGGAAGCAAAACTCGAGACTAAAGTTCAACTGAAAAATACTTGAATCACACAGAAGAAACAGAAATTGTTTTTCAAACTAAAAACAAGATTCGTATAAATCGAATATTCAATTCAACTACTTCTTTTATATGGTATATATATTCTTAATCCGAATCGTTTGTGAACCATTGATATGAAATTTGTAATTTATATATTAACTTCAAGAATATTGGAAGAACTAACTAGACTAACTAGTTTAAACGAAATTGAAATAAGTTTAAACCAACAATCTGTAAGAATCTGTATTTTTTAGATAATTGTTTGCTTAAAATTTAAATGAAATTACGTTAAAAAAAGTTTATGATTTTTTTTAAATTTCTTTTAATGACCAAATTCTTTTGGGAAACCGCAGCTCGAATATCTATTTATGTGGTTTTGTTTGCATATATATAATTCCTTGTGGTTTTAGTGAATTTAATTAAGCAATTAAACAATAACAATTGTGTTTGCATAAAATTAAATTAAAGGAATATTTTTAATTTTAATTTGTAAATATAATTTGTACTTCCAAAAAGGATGGCGGAACAAAGACACAGCTGAAAATCGATGTGGGAAGTCTGTGAAACAGATGGTTCGTTTATCAGGGTAGTTAGCTAGGTGGGTGGGTGGATGGTGTGTGTGTGTGTGTGTGTTTGTGTGTGTGTATTGACTGCATTTTTGGGCACAACAAAAACGAAAGTTGGCTGAACTTGAAACAGGCAGGAGAAACCCACCCGAAATGAGAATAGTGCAAAATGCAAATAAAAAGGAAGGCAGCAACCAAAAAGATAAACAGCTGCGATAATGAATGTCCTTAGAGAGGAAGAGAGAGGGAGAGAGAGAGGGAAAGACAGAGAGAGGGCAAGTGCGTGCGAATGCATGAAAAAGTCATAAAACGACTGCAGATGGACAAGCCCCTTTACACAGAGATAATAAGAGAGAGAGAGAGAGAGAGAGAAAGGGAGAGAGAGCTAGAGGGAGGTAAGGAGAGCGAGAGCGAGCATGCGGCGGGCTGCTGCAAATTATTGATTTTCAGGCAAACAAAAGGAGATTCTTTTGTAAAAGGGAAACGATTTTGGATATTAACGACGCACCTGCAATAACGGTATCCGTCAGGCTGAATTTGGTGCCCGTCTTGGGGAAGTCCTTCAGCTTGCGATTGGTCAGGATCAGCTCGCCGCTGAGATGCGCCTCCTCGAGGATGCGCTCCAGCGAGCGCGTCAGCTGCGAGTGGCCCAGCATGGGCGAGGAGCCGCCCACGGGGGCGGAGGAAGCGGTGGAGGCGATGAGGCTGCTGCCGCCGCCGCCGCCGCCGACGCCAATGCTGGCGCTGTGTAGGCGTTTGTACACCGTGGCTGCCATGCTTGTGTGTGTCTGTGTCTGTGTGTGCGTGTGTGTGGGCGTGGTAGCAGCGACGCACACAAGCAAACAAACAAACAAACAAACGACAACAGCAACAAAACCTACAAACGTGCGAGACCCGTTATATTCGTTGGCATTTTCCAACTGTGGCACCAGCTAAAAACTCATTGATAAGATTTCCCTAGAATTTGATTTTCCTTTGCGACTTCTTTCTTCTCACACACACTCTCACGCGCGCGCTCTCACAAAACACAAAACACCAAAAGCGAACGGAGCAGCACCAGAAACCCAAGCGCACGCCACGAAATAAAAAAGAAATACTGAAACGACTGACTGGCAGTGTGACCAAGGTGCATAAAGCACAAAACCAGCACACAGCTAATAATACCTAATCTTGGTATATTTTAACAGCAAGAATGGAGTGCCAATTTAGAAAATTCTTCAAACTATTCGAGAGCCAACCATTAAATTAAATTAAATAATAGTTCATTACTGTCGATTATAATTGTTGTTTATTAAAATATGCATTGCTTATAATTTATATCGATATGTTGACACTTATCGATAGGCTTACTGCATCAACTTATTACCACCACTAATGCAACAATAAAAATTCCAACGCAGCCAAAAATTAGAAAGACCAACGCCAAAATTGTGCAAAAAAACGCAGTTGTTTAGTTAAAAATTGTGTAAATGTAATCGTGTTAAATTTAAAATCGTCCTCGTTAAGAACGGTGTATTGTGCATCATTATCTTATCAACGCACCTCGCTGGTTGCATCGTCGCGTTCGAATCTGTGTCAATCAAAGCGGACGCAACAACAACAAACAGTTCACGCTCTCAATTCTCTGTGCTCCGTGTGATCGTACAACAAATATTTGATTCAATAAGCGGTCAATTTGTGTATATGTGTGTGCGTGTGTATGTGTGCCCCTGTGAGAACTATGCATAATTAATTCAAGGTGTCGCAAGAGCTGGCCTCACCAGTTCCTCATATTTAGAAAATAACTTAAAAAGGCGGTCACACCAAAATCAACAAAAAAAGCGGGTATTTTGTTTTTGAAATTGTTTCCAACTGAAAATAAAGCGAAACGAAATCAGCTTCAATCAGCTGTTTGGTGTTGTGTACGCGCAAGCCGTCAAGCGTGTGAGCGAGATAGCCAACGTGCGCGCCAAAACGTCACTTGGTCGCACAGTGTGTCAATGTGCTGCAATAATTATATGAAAAATAAATAAATAGAAAATCATTTTTGGTTGTTTGCCAATTTAAAGGTAAGTAAGCAGCATTCAACTTTTTTCTATTTAATTTGTACAAAATGTTGGCAGTTTATCATAGCCACCATTTATTCGTATATATAATTTTAAAACGCGGGTGTCCTATAAAAGTTAAAGGAAAAAATTCCTAATTAAGTGCAAAATGAGTGAAACAACAGCAAAAGAGGCAAATGTGGAGGGCGCCACTGCCGCAGCTATATCTCCGGCTGCAGAAACGGAAGCATCAACGGAAACGCCGCACATAGAGTCCAAGCTGAGGGCACCGAGTCGGTCGAATATACCCACGCCTGCTTCCTCCGTAACCGGAATACCGACCAAGCTGAAGCCGTCCTCGAATTTCGGTTCGACGGGTTCGGTATCGAAAATCGGGCGACCCTGCTGCACGCACACAGCCCCGAAATCGGGTCCTCCACCCAGAGGTGAGTTCAGACGCTTTTTCAGCTACTTATTTATTGGTGATAATCAGTGTTAAATGTTTGGTTTAGAGGTATATGGCATTGTTTTTATTAAATTGTTTCAGGTGTAGGTGAACTCAGGTATTGTCCTTCTAAAACTCTATATTTTCTATATTTTTTTCGATGTATCGACATATTAATGTAAAAAATCGATGTCATTTCGTTTAGAATATCTCACTAACGTATTTTCGAAAACCATTGTAAGATCAGCTGTTTGTCTCTATTTAAGACAAGTCGTGTGTAATTCCGGTTTTATCAAGCGGCGACTGACCAAATGCAGCTTGGAATATAAATCTATATATACAATATGTGCAACACCCACTAGTAGCAATAGATCTAATCAGAAAAGATGACACACACGCCCAGCAGCGGTTCTGTCCGCTTCAATAAGTGAAGAAAGAAAATGCGCAACAGCAAAGTCCACAAATTGCAAACTGCACTTCATTGTTCTTGCAACATTTTGAGGTGGAAACAGCAACAGGAACCGAAAGCAACTTCATTTAAATTGAAAAGCTGATACCACAATTGTTTTGATTTGTAAACAAATGAATCGTTAATTGGCCCATTAAACAGAAACAATAAGAAAACAAACCACAGACCGAACCGATAAACAAACAGACCCCTTGAATTGTTTAACTCTTGACAGACGGACAGACAGACTGACAGCCGCCCACGCAGTCTGCACGCTGCCTCATAATTATTCGGCTCGACTCTGTTTCAAAAGCGTCTTTGAAAGCAACATTACGGCCAATTAAATGAAACGCGGCTACTATTTAATTGAGCCGCGCTGTGCCGGAGGCGTCTGCGACACAATTCATTCACGTAATTGTGCCGAACCGCAGCCCCGTGTGAGATCGTAGATCGACCCATTAGCCCATATAGGTATCGTTTATATATATACATTTCTAATTTTATTTTATTTTTGTTTATCGTTTTTATGATACGATCGTGCAATCCTCGTGGTCTACAACCGCAACTTGGAAAGCCTCACGTCAGTTTCTGGTTTCCCATTCGTAGGCTCTCTAATTGCAACAAGCAATGGAGAGGGCTCGATTTGAAGATACACTGTATACGGTTTCAAGTAGTTGAAGCATTCAATCGTACATGTGGGTAAAAAAAAAACAATTGCCAATCAATAAAATATATATGAAAAGGGTAGAAAATGGTTCTATGCACATCTTGATTATACAATTTTTATATTCATTTTCATACAATTAATTTAATATATGCTAAAAATGGGTACGTTTTTAGATAGCAATAAATAGTATACAATAATTTGTAAAGTGAACTTTATTCGCTATATCTACGGATCGTCGTGCTTAATCTTGATAAAGTTAATAACATTTTAACCTGATTTTAAGTATGTTTTTCTGTACACACTGTATCAAGCTTTCTGATCAAGTGATCATACCCCTCTCAAAGGGCACTTAGAAGTGAATCACTTGCGTGTACCTGTCATTTATCTCTCAGCACTTGAATGTTAAACTCGCAATTCCGCTACCCGCCAAACGCCACCAATCGCCGATCCCAGACCAACAGCCGGTGGCTTTTGCGCTGTGTGGGGCTGCGGCTGCTTAAAAAATAAAATGTGGCACTCATAATTGAATTTTGTGTTCTGTGTGCTGTCTGTCAGGCGAGCAGCAGATGACATACGAATTGTTGTTGCTATTTCTATAATTTTTGTCAAGTTTTGCACTGCGCATTTGACACACACACAGATACAGATACACACACACACAATAACAGAGAGTGGCCCCTCATCTTTCATCTCCCATCTTCCCATTTTTGCACTTTCTCGTTAGCGTTTTGTTTTCTAGTTGAGCGCTCGTGTCGGGGCTTATGTCATTTTATTGATCTCGATCGGAAACAAGCTCGCTCTCTATATAATAAAAATGTGTTTGCTACAAAGCCAAAAGCTCATTTGTCTTGGCACTGAGATAGAATCGTTAAAGCTGCCTGTGATTGCTGTAAGCCTCTAATGGGTGGGCACTTTTCTGATCTCTGAATGGATTACTGTACTAGTCAGCTCGCAGCTTGAATGTCAGCGAATGTTGCCAATGTTTTGACCTTTTCTTGTGGAGTCTCGGCGTGGATTTTATTCTGATTCATCATTTCAGTGTTTATTTATAGTAATTTCAATTGCCCACAAGTACATAAGCTAAAAAAAAATCTCCACGTCGGAGACTACATTAATTTTTTGTATTTTCTGCGATAAGTGCTAAAAGCCAAACGCAATTCAGAATCGAAATCTGCTGGCATTATATAGGCGCCATGATCATCAATCAGTGCTCGCACCCATTTCCAATATAAATCTTTAGGTTGTGGGTGAACGACTGGTTGATACCCTGATTAAAAGTTTGGCTGTTACTGATTCAGTAAATAAATCAAGGGTATTCCCTCAAAATTTTTAATTGTATGCAGATCACGACCTGCACAATTTTATTATAGTCACTCGTAAAGGGTATGCAAATCACGTCAAAATGGGTGCCTGGCGAGTGTGGCAACCCTTGCAGAGCTTTGCCCCGCAGTAAAGTGATCCGCTTTTGTTTGCGAAAATTATTAAAGTACGCGTCCGTGTTATGAGCTCTATAAAAACAAAAAGAAAAAAAAAATAATAAAGAAAAAACCAAATAACTTTACGGGTTTTCGTGTCGTCGTTTATTCAATAAAAACATTGTTGCTCCACACAGCAACACTACACTACAAAGCTCGGGTTTTCTGCTCGCTCTCTTTCTCTCACACGCTCCCTCTCTTTTTCTAGTTTGCTCTCTGCTCGCGCTCGCAAAGCTCGCAATAGCCGACTTCTCGCGCCATTCGCAAGTTCGCAAAACTTCGGGTTTTCAGTAACTTCAACGACTTTTCGCGAGACGGACGCGTTTTTGGAAACTGCTTCATAGATGCGGGCAGCAGCTCTGGCCAGCACTGGCTTCAACTGAACGATACGGCTATATATTGCAATATAGTGAATACGCCACACAAATTAACCCAATTCCCATTGGTCTGTCAATCTCAACTAATTCGCTGTTACAAATTTGAAAAGGTGAATTTTTGATAAGCGTGAAACGAAAATAAAATAAGAAAAAGAAACAGAAAACACAACAAAAATCCAACAAAAAAAGCTACTAAAAGTAAAAGTTGTGACCCTTTTATTTGTGTCGTTATTGTTGCTGTTGTCCTCTATGTTGCCCTAAAAGGAATATCCGAACTTGTGCTGTGAAATTGTTGTTCCGTATATATTTTTCTGCCGGTTGTTTTCATACATATGTATCTGCTTATATTAAAAACAAAAAAGTCTGAACTGTAACTGTTTGTCGTTTTTAAATATTTTCTAAAGTGTTTACCTTGAATGGGTTCTGTTTTTGAGCAGCTGGTTTTACATAGGCTTGTTTTAAAAATAAATATTTCATTGAGATCGTTTCGTTTTGTGAGCATAAATGAATAATAATTTATAGGTTAACATTATTTTTAACATTTCCCTACAACAAAAGCCACATGATAGGAGTTTTTTTTTTTAAATTTCGGCTTTTTTTTTAAACATTCTTGATAAGATAATTGTAAATGGTAACACTTAGTTACTGCTTTTGCTATATCAGCTCAATTTTTTACATTAACATTTTTCTCTTATCTATTCGTGCCGTTCATATATTGTGTTTTATTTTTCGGTTAGGTTGTGTCTATATCTGTGCCTAATTAAATTTTATAGCTTGTTGATTTGTGACACTAAAGGTGCGGCCTATCTAAACTCTTAGTTTATAACTGACTATCTACTATTGAAGCCTTACATTTCAAAGAGAAAAAGTTTGTTATTATAATTTAAACTTTGACAGGTTTTTTACCATTTTAAATTTGCATTTTTTGGCTATCAAATTTTTTATATCATATTTTACAACTCTAGTTCTCTATCTTTATTATATAAAATTGTTTGCAAAATAAACAAATTTTTATTATATTTCCCGCCAAATACGTTACTATGTATTTAGGCCAAAGAGCTTAGTCAGAGGTTGTCTCCAGTTTGTCTCCAGCATTGAGAATCACATGTATTTCGTGTTGCCCACAGAATTAACCTTAGCCGTTCTATAGACTTTAAACTCAAAACTACAACAAAGTTGTCGCCGCATGTCAAGTAAAAGCGCTGCAACAACAACAATAACAGCAACAACAATGATAAAAAGCACGAACCGGATTTCGCTATATTGAAATTTGCGGTTAACCGCTAATTAGGTATAAAAATGTATTATTGTTTATTTAAGTTTTGACTGCAGCCAATAGACAAAGGCCTAAAAATGAGTTGCTGTCAATTGATAAACATTCAAAATATTCTGTAAACTCAGGAAAATCAATCAATCAGCAATCAAAATTCAGTAGCAAAGTATTCGAAAATTCAAAAGCTTTTGTATTGCTGGGGCTGCCAAATTCGTTAATAAAAGTCGATTCCCACAGAAATGCATAATATTAAAATTCGCTTCCTATAACTATGTAATATTGTATAACTTTCGCAACTTAAAACAATTTTCGTATATGTTTTTGTATAAATTAACTGAAGAGCTGTTAATTGTGAAGTTGGCCAATTTTTTGGCGTGTGTTGTGACGTCTTTTGGCCAAATTGCTTTACTTGCTAATACCCTATGCAAATTTGCTATACTTTTTGCCTCGCCTCAGACTTTCTACTGTTCGGTGGGCTTTCTTTTCGGCCGGACGCGACTCGGACAATGTCGCATTGTTGTTGGTGGTCTATGAGACCTGCTCTGGAGCCCAGCAATTCGTGTAGCACATTTCACAATTGTACAAATACTAGATGAGACAATTGCCCTGACATTTTGTTATTGTTAATGGCATTTTATCAGCAACGAATTTCGGCATGTTATCTATTTTTTTTTCGTTTTGTTTTCTTTCGCTCATTGTTACTATCGCGTCGACTGTTCTTGACAACTGATAACGAGTCGGGTGTACACAAAAAACAGGCACAATTTTATTTTCATTCGGAATGCAGCATTGCCAGTTCAAAATTTACTAGCTGTACGCGCTATCTGAAAATCACAGTTGAGAGGTAAACATAAATTTAATTAGATAACCATCCGCTTCAAAGTCTGTTGGTGATAAAAATAAAAAGCACACATAATTAAGACAAGAAAACAGTATCTACTAAACAATAAGTCCTTTAAAAACTAAAACTTTTTAGTTGAGTTGAGCAGACAAGACGATTAAATATATTTCATAAACGTATTTTAAAGTATAAAAATTTTAATAGTAATACATTTTGACATTTTCTTTGGCTTTGTTTGAATTTTTTAACATTCTTTTAGAAACATTTCTTAATTCCCTTAAGGATGAAAAATGTTGTTAATGTTTCAAACTTGTCAACTAAGTTGTTGCGTCATTTATATGTATAAACATATATATATTAGTTTATATTTAACAACCTTTTGAAGCCAACATGACGTGGTCACGCCCCAAGCCACCTCCCGCGCTTACACAAGTGTATCGAACCAATTAGATATTTATTTTACACATTTTCAAAGACAGCTGAGCCAAGTTGTGGGCGCAGATGTTACGAGGCTTTTTCCATATTTGTAAGGCATCTTAACGAATCGATTCAAAGATAGCCCGTGCTCATCTCTGGACTGGACTGTGTATCATATAGAACCATTTCATATTGGTATCATCATTTTTTTTCAGCTGTATTTTATGGGCTGTCGTTAAATATTTGTGAAATATAACAATAGATTCTGGCGTCATTTCAAACGTATCGCTATTTGAACAGTTTGTTTACCTATTTATTTATATTTATTTTTGTAGCCATTTTGGCGCAATGAGCTCAGCTTAGCCCAGCTAAGCACCAAGTTTCTGTTTGTATTTATTCTAGAACACGGTGCGCATCCGCGTAGGTGGCGTATGAGTAATATTTGTTGATGTTGCGCATACGCACCATAAACCTGCATTGCTGCATATTACATGCCATAAATATGACGACAATTTATTTGCTGCTGAAACTGAGGCAAGTCGCTTGCTAATTGCACTTTACACGCCCCAAAATTGTTTACTTTTTTGTCTCTTCCGCCGGCACCTTTTACTTTTTTTCTGCGCCTGTAATTCAATTTAAGTGGCTTTTTGGCAACGTTCAGGTGTTGCCGCAGTTGGTTAATTAATTTTTATGACCTACCATGTTTGGTCTGCCTGTCTTTTTGTTAAAAAGAAAACAAAAACAACAACTTTTTGCATAAGTTACGCCTAAGCATTTGCCCGTGAAATGTCATTTAATTTTTCAGGTCTTTAGCTCTGTGTTTTCATAACTTTTGCACAAGATGAAATAAATATATATAGTGTTTTTTCTTTTCTAAATATTTTTTTCGCTTCGTTGCTTTCTTTTTGTTGCCAAAAAGTTCTAAGCGGCTTCCATTTCGGCGTAAACAAACCCATTATGGCCTTTAGCTTTGCTTTCCACGCTGATTCGACAAAAACAAAAACAAAAAAATGGTTGCCCGTCCCGACCTACTAATGAATTATTAACCTCTGAGCTTCTATGTAATAAGCGCCTAATGCCACAATTCGTTATGCTTTGGACCAACCAACTTTAACTTCTTTATGCTGCCACTCTAAAGTTTCTTCAACTAGTGAGCAGTCAAGAGGTAGCTCTTAAGTTTCTTTGCACTGACACATTCCGCATACACTACACAACACCCAAGTGGATGTATTTCCTTATACACATATTTACTTCCTTCACATATTTCATGCTCCAGCTCCTTTTCGAGCTTTAACTGCCTGCCTAGTGTAAAGAGTATTTGCGCTAAACAATTAAACAGCAATTTTAATCACATTCAAATTGTTGTTGTCTTTGTATTGTATTGTTGTGCGCACACTTGAGTGCTTTTAATTATTTTCAATGCGATATTGTTCTAAACCACAGACAAATAAATTTACGTGTCACTTACTGAAACACAAACAGCACATAAAAGCCCTCATCGCAGCGTTTTGCAATTACCAAACGTGGCCCTTCAAAGTTCCATTTAACATGGTGCTAAGTGTTGTCCCCCCTGGGCAGTTGCTAAAAACCCATCTGTTTATCATTTGCAAATAAATCTTGCAACGTAAAAAAAATATCGAAAAATTAGAAATGATATTAAAAAACACAATTCCTAAATTGTTTTGTTAGGCGCCTTAGGTCATAGTTCAACGTATATAATTATACCACTGCCCCAATTGGTGTGTAGCTACTCCAATAACAGTTAACAACAACAACAGCATGCTGAGCGTCCCACAGATAGCTGATTGAATGCCCAACCCCTAAACCAAAATTGACTTTCAATTGCGTGTGGGTTGCATAATTTGTAACACAACTTGAGAAAAAACACATTAAAAATAAAAGATTAATAATATGTTTTGGTATTATTTATGGCTACTGGCCAAAAAGAAGCAAATTACTTCAGCTCTTAATTGTATTTGGCCAAAATTGAAGGCTCTTTTCATAATTTTGGCATAAAGCACAAAGCGTAATTAAGTTGTTTTTTTCTCTCAATCTGGCGAGACACGCGGCAACTGTGTTTGCCTATCTCTTGAGCTGTTTGTACAATTATATATATTATTAATGCTCGATCAGTTAAGCAGACAAAATCAGCAAAACAAAAACCCACAACCGAAAACAAACAAAAACAAAAAAAAAATCTTGAATTTTCTACTCGGCAAACTGTCGTGCCGCATTTTGTTGTTAATTATTCAGCAAGCAAATTATTGAATTATGAAGAATGCTGCAATTTCACACTGCACGACTAGTAGATACCCAAGAAACACTTTTGCGATTGAGTGAAGAACAAAAATGGACTAGAAATTATACATTTGTATGATGTAAGCTCTGTAGCTTTTTATTAACACATGAACGGGTTTTTAAAAGGACCTCCCAAGCTAAATATATTATGTAATATGTATTAAATTTCAAATTAGTTTTCCGCTCTTATATTGTATTTTACCCTGTACAACAGCTTGTACGGTATATAATTAAATTGTGTATACGTCTACAATTTGCAATCAGCCGGCATTTTTCGAGTGCCCACATTTTAAAACCGTAGTGTGCCGGCAAATATCAGAATTGGGAGAACGTTTTGCTGACGCGCTGATTTCAGTTGATTGTAAAGAATCGCACTGACGTATTTAATAGGTCATTAAAATAGTGGCCAGTATCGTTTTTCGAAACGAGTTTTAGTTAAAGGCTTTCAAGTTGATGGATCACCACACAGATTAATGCAAAAAATATGATGATCTCGCCTAAGTATCTTTAAGATTTTTTTTCGATTGACTGTCGCTAGCTGATGACTATCTTTGAGTATCTTTTCGATATTATTATATCTTTGATTGACTATCGATTATGCATATGTGTATTTTATGCTGTACCAAATTCACCTGCTTGACTCTGGTTATCTGAGCGAGCGCGTTGTTTATATAACCCGCTTAACTGTGCAATTTGTTAACTACGCTTGTCCCAGCCCACACATAAAACACACGAAGACACACACACACACATACACACAATGAGACGGGCGGACAACAATATATATCGAATTCGAGTCGGTAATTTTACCGGCTACTAATTGCTATTTGCACATTTGCGCTTTTTGTTGTTGTGCCGCCGTTTGCTTTCTTGGCCAATTAGCTGCCCCGTTGCGGTGGCCTGAATATCATATGAAACTCTAAATTACTGAATCTCTTATATCCACGGTACGCCCTTTGGCATTGCCCTATTGTGTTCGTTTGTTCCATTGTCGGTCGTAAGTAGCTTTAATTTTAATTTAATTTACTTCTTTTTATGTTATTCTTATGGTCAGCATAGCATGTGCTCCTCATACACTTTTATTGTTATTCGTTATTTGTTATTTTGTTATGCTCATTTGCCTGATTTTTGTATTTTCTTTCTTTTCTCTCTGCTTCCGTTATACGTTATTCGGTTTTATTTTTAGATACAAACAGCATGAGTCGTGAAAGCGATGACAATTTGAGTTCGATCAATTCGGCGTACACAGGTAAATATTTTTTAATTACACCATTATTTACATTTTATACTTGGCTTTTTAAATGCGTTTCATAAAATAATTAATTTCATGACATATTAATAAGTATTTACTGCTTATGATGGTTAAATTAACACCTCGGGGAATAAATCTTTATAAACTGGAATATGTACATTGTTAATTCAACACTAAATTGCAATAATCGGCTATAATCCAAAGTTCTATAAGCAATATAACTAATATTTAAAAAAAAACTTTTATAAAATAAACACTTAGTATATAGTAAAATTTACATTTTACCATATATATCATATGCATAAATCTTTTTCCCAGAATTGCTTTCACTCAACTTGACCTCAATTAGTTGCGTGATCTATTCCAATACCAATTCACAAGCTTACTTATGTATGCATCAACTCAATCTGATCTACAAATGTCAAAACAGTTCCAATTGACAACGGCGCCCCTTGGCAACAATTTAACGACTTACACCCAGTAATTAAATTAACTATAAATTTGGATACAATTTTAATGGTTTATAACCATTTAAGAATAGGTAGCTCTGCAGTTTATCAATCCAAATGGATTGTATTCAGCAAGTGTATATATAATTTGTGTATATATATATATATTGGGGTTTTTCGAGTGCCCTTCTCAACTGAGGTCTTTCCAGTATTTAAAATGCTAAACACGTTCTTAGCATATGCGTATAAAATTATACAATTTAAATTGTAATGTGAAATACGCGACACAAAACACACACTGCCTGCCAGTATGTAGAGTTAGGGGGCTTGTAGACGGGGTTCTAAATATTGTTACCGGTATATTCTGAAATTTAAAGTCAGCTGCTGTGTCCACAATTTGGCTTTTTATTGCCTTGTAGATGTTGGCAACAGTCAATAAGAATATTTATAGTATTGATATTTTTGGAATACGCCTTCTAAAGTGGCTTGGGCGCTTGTGAAAACCTGAAAACCGACAACTACGCAGCACCCGCGTCACGTAAGCATCTAAATTCCAAAATAAACTCGACATTAAACCAGTTTTCCATTTGGTGAAATTCTCAACACTTGCCTGGGCGTTATTCTAAGCGCAACACAAAAGCTGGTGTTGAAAATATCAACGAATATTATCATAGAAAATTAAATGCAATTATTGTTGTGTTCAAAGCAGTGCATGGAAATTAAATAATTGCGATAAAAATATTGCATTTTATATGCGAACAGTGAACATTAACTAAGTGGTATGACAAAACAAACAGTAAAAAAAATACTACACTTTAATTAAAATTAAGTGTTTATTTTGGAATTTTAATTCAAGTGTTTCAAAGTCCTATTATAATAATATGTAGGTACTTAACACACATTACTTTATGACGAAGTTGCACTGTATTTGTTGCTTCGGCAACTCAGCGGCACTTTGCTGCTGTGTGGAATGTGTTGGTTGCGGCAACAGCAAAAGTTGTCGGCATTTGCCGCAAAAAGCGATTTGCATGTACCTGCCGAAAAGTCATGTAAATCGTGTCCAATGTGACCAGGCTGAACGACTATAGATATAGCTATACGAGCATTTGACCGACAGTTTACAGTCAAAGTAATAAATAGCACCTTCACTTAAGCTAAACACAAGTATTCGTATTTGTATTTGTATCTGTATCTGTAGCTGAATCTGAGACATCGATTTGAGATAGCTGCGACCTACACGCTATGCATTTGCCTTAGCGACATGCACTTGCACACAGTTTAGCTTAATTAAATGTTGTTTAATCATTTCAATAGATAATGAGCCCATGACATGATCACAGTGCGCTGTGTGATTTATCGGCCGAACATGCGAGCGCACGCCCGATCCGATGCAATCCATAAATGGACGCGTCCATCCATTTGGCCAGAGTCGTGCGCAAAGTGGGTCGGCGTTCGCTGCGTTTTTGGCCAAAACAACATTAAGCAGCATTACGTAGACGTGGCCATAGACTCGGGGCGCCACACTCACTCTGTAGTGCAGCGGCAGCTTTGATGATTCATTGCGTATCTGTCAGATACATGAGTTCATTAGTGTAGACACTGAATGTCAACTGCAAGGAAATTGTCAATATAAATGTATTTTTAGCATTCCCAAGATTCGCCATCGTTTCACAGTTAAATGCGAAAAATTAACAATTCAACATTTTCCTAACACTCGCCCGGCGGGGGGCAGCGACAATTAGTGAAGGTTTCAGCGAACGGCATATGACTGATCTATTAGCATTAAGCGACGTTCTAACCTTGATCGGGTCCGTTTCTCTTCTTAAGTATATGCGTAAAACAAAAGTAAAGTTCTCATCTCCATAGCAAACTTCATTCCTCTACTTCAACGTCTTTTAACTGATGTAATTCTTTACCGATTTTACTTTATTCTTTTAAAAAGTAATGTAAAGTTTTCGTATTTTTAAAAATCATAATTTTTTTTTACTTAATAAAAAATTGTTTATCTTCATATCTCTTCATATCTCAAAATGAGGTGTCAAAATTCTTCGTACTTTATACTCTTATGAATTTGGCAAAGCTAAACCGACGTGTGACGACGATGGCATTATGGTAATTGTTCGAGCTGTTCTTTCATGTTGCAAAATTGACGTATACTTTAACATAAAAAGTTTATTTTGAGACTCAGATATATATTATTTATATATGAAATAAAGAACAAGTGCTTCGAACCTACAATAATTTCCTAAGAGCCAATTAAAAAACAAACTCTCTGCATGAGTTTCGCCTATTTAAGCACAGTGAAAGTTTTGCTTCGTAAGAAAAATTGAAGGGAGCCATATCGAGGTAAAGATGCAGATACAGATACATTTGCTAGACTCGACTGCTTGTTGTGATAATTAAAAAATTGCTAGCGTCACGAAATATAATAGCAAATAATAACAAATTGTCTTGACTGCCCAGCACAAACATACACACACACACATACTCATGTAGGCTATTTTCAATGTATGTATCTTTTAAGCAACAATCGAACCTTGAAGTTGTTGCTGCTGTGCGTTTTTGGCCATGTCATGCTTGGCTACCGTTTGGCCAGCTTGATTAGCTGCCACAGCAGCTGCACAGCAGCTCATGGCAAAGGCTTTTCGCGCATCTTCAAGCTACAGCCAATGTGTGTGCGGCGCAACAATAACAGAGAAGCCAATTGAAGCTGACAAAAACACAATTAACCACACGGCGTATACGTCATGCTGTAAATTAAGCGGAAACCAAAATCGTGCAATTGCAAAAATGTTTAAATTTGCTTTCTGTCTGCATCTTTTGCTCTTTCTGCCACACAGACAGCTGTAATTCGTTACAAAAAAATAAAAAAAAAAATTTAAAAACGTTACCAAACTGTCGACAATTTAATTGATTTATGCTTTTCATTTTTTTGGCTCATGGAAATTTACGACAATTGATTTCGAAAGTCACGTCCAACACCATTCACAGCAGCCAGTTTGCAAGAGAGAATGCCACATGATGATTAGTTGCACTTTAGGGAAGTTTTTTTTTACATTAAAAAAAATTTAAATAATTTTATTTTAAAATTTTGAAAGAGAAATAAAGCTCTAAATTGCAAGACACTTAAATTAATTAATAGCTTTAGTAATTTCCAAAACACAACCTTTTTAAAAGTTTACATTCATCTTCACCTGCTCATAAACTTTGAAAATCATTCTATTCAAGCTGCTAACATAAAACTGAGCAGATGCACCTTTCTAAATCGAAAATGCCTCTCCCTGTAAACACTTTTTTCTCTCTCTAACACCTCAGTTGAGTTCAGTTAGAATGTTTTGTTGGCAGGTTTTTTGAGTTCACTGCTTTACCAAATGCTTGCGGCTAATAACTGATGAAATAACAGCAAAAAATAAAAAATAAAACAGAACAGACAACTTTCACATAATAATAATAATTGTACACAATCCCAGCTAAGAAACTTGGGTCCGTTGTATGTGATTAACACAAATCCGCTAATTATTAACTAACCACAGGCAAAATGTAAACAGGCCCCAAAATGAACTCGGCTCTGTACTCCACCCAAAAGCTAAAACCAGAAACCTGCAACTGGCGTTGTTAACACCCACAAACAAAAACGCAAAATAACAATAATAAAAGAGACGCCAAAATGCTAAACAAATGAATTTAACATTTAACATTTATGTAAATCGCATGCTACAGCAATTGCAACTGAAACGGCATACGTGTCGAAGCGTTTATATAGTACACATATACCATATATACCATATTCGTAGATCTCTATCAAGAGACTGTAAAGCGCTTTACGCGCTCCTCGCTCTCACCCACATCCGACTGGGAACGCTTCTCGTCCGGCCGCGGATCGCTCAAGTCTCGAACCCCGACGCTGTCCGACAATGGACGCCGCACATCTTGTAAGTCTCTCAACCCCTGTCTGCCGAACGGCCACTGCCCTGTCCTGCACTGCATGCTGTATCTGTATCTGTAACCGTGCTTTGTTTTCGTTTTCGTTTTTGTTTCGGTTTAACTATAGACGATTATTATCTTGAGGCCACAGGTCGGCGTCGCAGCTCAGGTAAGCAAAAGAGCAGATCATGAACTGATCTATCTGTGTATATCTCAATGGATACTTGAATCGTATGGAACGTGTTCGGGTGCCAAAACACACACACACACATGCACACACATTGACACATAATGTCAGTTTGATATTTGCGCAGGTGGTTTATATGAATCTATGCCAGTTGCCCGCACCTTAAACGGAGGTAACCACGATATATGGCTCCCCACCTCCAACCGTTATATATATGTAGATTTAACCGGCACTTTGTAAAGCTGGTCCAAATATTGTCAAATTAACAAAGCCTAATGAGCCATCACCAGCAATTAAATACTGGGTCCGTGTTTGCGGGTTTTGACTGTACTAGCGAGCCAGCTAATTTGTAGACATAACAGTTGATGCCTCATTAGCCATAAGCCATGTGGCATGGGTTGATATAATAATCATTTTAAAAATATGTATATATATAATATTCTCTAGACATATATATTACATATCACATTATTTATCTGTTGTGCTGACCTTCAAGGTTTTTCCCGCAAATCTTATTTATGAAAATACAAACATTATTTGTATTTAACTGAATATTATAATATAGACAAATGCAATTTAAAGCTATGTATTTAATGTCTAAATAGTTAGGGAAGAGCTTAATATATTATGTAGCGCATCGAATGTTCGACTAGCTTAAACCAAATAATGTTTATAATTAGCTAATGCGTATGCATATGCATTATATAAGTTTTTTTGTTTTTAGCTCAAACTTGACACCTTTATGCAGGCGAGCAAAAAGCACGTCTTGCGTAGCACAGCGGCAAAATTTGAAAACCTAATGATGAAAAATTTACCAAATTATCATATTAGATGTGGGCGAAGTGGTTGACGTTGCAGCAACGCCAGCTGTAAAAAAATAAATGAATAGAAGCTCCAAACAATAACAAATTATGACATAGATCGCATGCAAGTTTTATTTTAATTTTTATTATTTAATTTTTTTTTATAAAAATCATTTATCAAATATCAGCAAGTAATTTATTAAATTGAAGCCACTTTTTTAAGGCGTTGTCTTTTTGGTATTTGTAGTCACATGTAATCAATTCTAGTCTAGAGAAGATCTTTCAAGTGCATATGGATTTATGTTAAGTATCAAAATCATCGGCTAATAGCCAATATCCGTTTTATAAAAGACAGCACTGCGGGGGATCGTGTTGTTGTCAATTTTTATATGACAGTTTCAAATGGTTTTCATTGACTGCAAGCGACGTATGCAAATTGCACTAGAACAATTTGCATATGACATCATATTCTGCTATAGTATAATGTACATATATAGAAAAACCACTTATAGAGAGATTTTTTTTATGGTGTGTGAGTTCACAACTGCACAAAAATTGCGCTTGTGAACATTACGAAACGCAGCCAAAACATTAATAGTTTAATTTCTGATTGATGATGATAATATGCATTGAGTAAACCCAAACGACTCCCCCTTGTTGTACCGCTCACAGATCACAACAGCACCGTGCTGACAGCCAACACAGAGCAGTTTATAATTGGTCAACGTGTGTGGGTGGGCGGACTGCGCTCTGGCCAAATAGCCTACATTGGCGAAACACACTTTGCCCCCGGCGACTGGGCGGGCATTGTGCTCGATGAACCAAATGGTAAGTGAAGCAAATTGAACTGTTCATCTGTTAGCCTTGATATTTTTTATAGGCAAGAACGATGGCTGCGTCTCCGGCAAACGTTACTTTCAGTGTGAGCCAAAGCGTGGCATTTTCTCGCGGCTCACACGTCTCACAACATATCCACTGTCTGGCGCCGCAACGCCCACTTCGCCGCTGGCCAAGAACTCGCCGGAACGTTCGCGCACTGGCTCACCAACGGCCAGCGTGCGCAGCTCCATGCTACGCAGCCCTGGCACGGGCAGTAAGTGCATCCCTAGTCCAAGCGACAATTTGGCTACCATATCTAATTCGTGGCCGATCTTTGCAGAGAATGGTCTGACGGTGGGCGATCGCGTGATTGTCTCCTCGGGCTTCGGCAGCCGGCCGGGCATCTTGCGCTACCTGGGCGAGACACAGTTCGCACCTGGCAACTGGTGCGGCGTGGAGCTGGACGAGGGCAGCGGCAAAAACGACGGCGCTGTCGACGGCATAAGGTGGGCAAAATTCATTGAACTTTGATTTTACTTTTGATAATTTGGCTATTTTATATGTTCTTTCAACTCGCAGATATTTTGAATGCAAACCGAAGTTCGGTGTCTTTGTGCCGATTGCGAAGGTGTCGCTGTCGCCATCGACAAAGAAGACGCGTCTGTCGCGCACCGGTTCGCGCGAATCTCTCACCTCGATTGGCACGATGAACAGCATTGCCACAACAAATACATCGCGCATACGCATGAATGCACAGGTATAAGCCGGCCACGAACGCTGGGCAGCGCACCTTGCCACACGCCACACTTAGTTATCTGTTATCAGTTGATCAGTTTACCAGTTAAATTTACCAGTTACCTGCTACAGCTAAGCTGTTCTTACACCTAATACTGTTAATGTTAACCGTTAACTGTTGATCGTTGATAGTTGATCGTTGATCGTTAATCGTGATCTGTTTATTTACTAACGCGTTTTAAAATTCTAATTCTAATCCTCCCCTCCTATGCAGCGCAAATCGAGCACGCCCATTCGGCCAATTGTAGCGACGCCAAAAAGTCAATTTTCCATGCAGGTATGCAAATTACACATCTGTTAGCGAGCTGTTAGTTAACATGCACGCCTACTGTACCCGCTGTTAAATCCGCTTGCGCGTTTGTGTTTGTGTGTCTATTGACTAACCATTTAGCTAACCTAGCCGCTAAGCGTGCCACTAACTCAACTAACATGCAACATGACACACGCAACAAAATGAACCCAACTAAAAAAACCCCGCCCCAAACCTATGTACAAATATATGTACAAATATATTTATACAAATATACAACAACTATGCGACAATTATTGCACCCTCTTTTTGGCTTATCTTATTATCTGTATATATGTTTGCTATATTTTGTTTTAATTTTTTTCTTTTTTCGTACACCTTCGGCATAATAAAAACGTTCGATACAAATTTCTATTTAAGTGCACGCTTCTGTGTGTTTTCTTTACTTTTTGATATGTCACGCATGCGCACCGCAATTGTCTCTTGATTTTATTATTGTTTGTTTTTTGTTGTCAGCGGTTTGCTCTCAATTCTCCTATATCAGATGGAGCTGCAAGACTATCATTATATTATATATATTAAGATTTTCTATTATTTAAGTTGAACATATTATGATAAGATTTCATTTCAATTTGAAGTATAATTTTAAAAATAGTCTTGCAGCTTTACTCTGCACGCTGTATATACACAAGACACACACATACACACATTTGAACTCTTTTTGTGTAATTATTTTATTGGGCATTCAGTTGTAACTCATGCGCTTGATGTGCCACACACACAAACACACACACACATTCTCTCTCCCCTTTCTTCTCCCGTCTCGAACAGGACTTGCTGCGCGAGAAGCAACAGCATGTGGAGCAGCTAATGGTGGAGCGTGACTTGGATCGCGAGGATGCACAGAACCAGGCGTTGCAGCTGCAAAAGAACATCAATGAGGTAATTATCTTCACCGATACAATGTACATGCCGCTGCCCTATGCGGATCGCAGTCGGCCCTTTCGCATGCGGCCAACGAGCCACAGCAGCAGCCGCACAGTCATCAGTCCAACAGCAGCAACGACATTTGCAGCACGACAGCCGCTGCAGCAGCAGAAGCAAATACAGCAGCAACAACAGCAACACCAACAGCAACATCAACAACAACAATCGCGATCCGATAAACCAAAGAAAGTTTGGTTTTGCGATAAAAAGAAACTATATCCAGTTGGCTAAAGTCCAGCGGGGAAAGAAAGACACTCGATTTTTATTCAGCTCAGCTTTGATTCGGCAGCTGTGTTTGGGGTTTTTTTTAACTATTTTCTAAAGCTATTGCAACTGCAAAAAAAAAACCCACTCACACACACCCGCACACACACACGCACTCACTTGTGCAGAATTGTTTAAACATGTGTTTTTCTTCACTTGGTTGGTTTTAATTTCTCTGTGTTAACATTTTGAATGTTGGTTGTTTTTTGTTTTGTTCTCTTTTTTGTTTTTATTTTTGCTTTCCACTCATTTCTTTGTTGTCTCTCAATTTTACACACTTAATTTGCGCACGTTTATTTATTTTTTTTTTGTTTATTTAATAATATTTGGGGCTCTTAAAACTGTCAGCCACTCAAAATGATTCACACAATTTATGCTAATTGGCACAAACTGAAAAAAAAGTACAAATATCCTCAGCATAACTAGTCGGGGTACATTTTCTTCCTACTCTTACTCGGCCAAGGTTCACGAGGGTTCATCGTCTTAACGAGGCGCTAACGAGCTTAACAATTTTAACCATAATAATTGAAATTCTGTTCATGGTGTTAATAAACTTGCACAACAATTTTGTAAGCTACTGAGCTCGGGCTCATTTTAAAATTATTAAAATAAATAGAAATCTGTAGACTATTTTTCTGAGGTCATGGGTATACTTTCATAAAACACAATCCAACCCAAAACATTATTAAAATTAAATTAGGAATGACTTACAAAATTGATTAAATTCAAACAATTAATTTTCAGTATTTAAAAAAGACAAATCATGTATCTTATAAAAACAACACAAGTATTATCAGCCTATAATTTCATGGTGTTAGTATAACCGTTGCATATTAGCTAGATTTAACATCATAATAGGGCATTCATTATATTTGGTATACAGTTACTCACTTGTTCAAAATACATATTAAATATTTGCAGCAAAGCTTAGCACAATTGCACGCATTCAATAGATGGCTGGCAATATTATCTCGTTTTTTTTATCGAGTCAGATGTTCAAATGTTTTGCTTAGCTCTGTTTTCTTTTTGGTTTTATTGAATAAATTTGAGTTATGTTCTACGCTTGGTCTTATTCACTTTCTTCACCTCCTTCTCTATAAATGTCGTGCGCACTTTGAGTTGTGTTCTCTTAATTGGCAACATTTCACAACCATCCACCAACCTATCCGGCAACCAACCACAGTTCTAATCCCTTGTTGCTCTTTTTAACGCAAAACCAAAACAAAAACAAAAAAAAACATACACCAAAATCCAAAACGAAAAAAATCTCAAACTGACCAACGACTTTTACGCACCACTGTATGTGCCTGTTCATTTTTATAGCAACTGCTGATCGAGGCCGATCGCTGGAGGCGCCTGATAGCTCGTCATAGCATTCGTCTGGCCGATCTGAGACGCGAGTTCCGTGGCTGGTCGGGCAAGCATGAGAGGCACTGTATACTGCACAGTGTCCTGACACCGTTGCGCATCAAGTAGAGGATGTTTTACCGTGCTCAAAGTTGTTTACAAAATCTTTGATGAATGATTTTTTTATCGCCGCAACCGAGAAGAAACCTGAAGTTGAAGTTAATGGCGGAAGTCTGCACAGCGTTTTATGCTGCAACAACCAAAAAAGAAAAGAAAAACTATTTACGAGATCTTCTATCACAACAATCACAACAAACCTGAGCCACAAAGCCCAATTGAATTTCTTATATTTGAATGGTTTTTTATTTTGGCCAATTGAAATGGAAGAATGTTGAAATTGCGTATATATATAATACATATATAATAATTAACATGGAAATCGGAAAACCTGTATAAAATTGATTTTATGAAAGCGAATTTTCTTGCTGTTGGTCTAGTTGTACGATCTACGATATAAACACACTTATTTACGATATAAAAAATAAAATTACATTAACGATATCAAATATACGATATATAAATATTATTGCAAAGCATTTTGCCAAATATGTTGTTTTATTTGTTGTGTCACATGAAATTGTTTCTCTAATTTGTATTTTTCCTCGCTCTCCGCTCTCCCCTCCCGCAGCTAAAGTCACGCATTGTGCAATTGGAGTCGCAATTGAGCGACGAGCGCAAGAAATCTGAGGAATTGCAATTCTCCATAGACGAGGCTCAATTCTGTGGCGATGAATTGAATGTAAGAGCAGAAAAAAAAACAGATGTGCATTCACTGAGAGTATCGTATTGTATCGTATATAGCGAATTCTAAGGCAAATTATTATTAAATGCCTTGAAACAAAAGCGAGTTTAGAATTTAATCTTAATAGTGAGGAGCCTCTACCGAAGAACTAGAACACGATCAATGATTAGATTAACAAATATATTTTTTATCGTATCAAGTAATTTATGCCATGACATCTTTATAAGTATCAGCTAGTTTTCTTTATAGAGCTTTCTATTAACACTATAAAAAAGAAGAGCCAATGTTGCTATTTAAAAGCAAAACAAGAGAATTTTTTATTGCAATAAAACTGTGCACTATTAATGATGTCAATTATAGATATATAGGATAAAGTCACCCTTATTGCGAGATTCCGCAGAAATATAATTGCAATTCGATTTTTCTCAAGTAATAATATGCCTAAATATTATTATAAATTATTTTTTTATCATCTAAAAATTCTACCAATTTCAAAACTGTATTTTTATACCTCTCCGCACTTCTCATAGCTAAAATGCACTTTAGATGAACATTAAGTTTACTAAGGAGACAATTATCTTTAGGGTCAGATCAAACGTTGAGTAATTTTTAAG
Source organism: Drosophila nigromelanica (assembly GCA_004149465.1). Taxonomy (NCBI): domain Eukaryota; kingdom Metazoa; phylum Arthropoda; class Insecta; order Diptera; family Drosophilidae; genus Drosophila; species Drosophila nigromelanica. The sequence continues at coordinate 20,300 of SCDS01000123.1, read as the reverse complement.
AAATCCAACAGCGAACATCTGTATACTCAGAACCAGTTAATGCACATCTTCTTAAGTAACCACAACATGTGCTCAGAGTAGCCACTAATTCCACGTAAATTTATGTATTCCCTTCGCAGGCTCAGTCTCAGGTCTATAAGGAAAAAATTCATGATCTGGAAAAGAAAATTACAAAGCTAGTCTCAGGTATAAACGTTTACTGGATATATGTTCTGCTCGTTCTCAAAAAAATCATCTTGTAACTTCCGTCAGCCACGCCCAGTTTACAGAGCATAACGCCTGCGGAGGATAGCGAAGCTTTAACAAATGCTCAGACGCAGATCGCTCAGCTGCAGGACAAGTTGAGCAACCAGGAGAAGCTCAGTGAGGCGCGCTACACCGAATCCCTGGAGGAGGAGAAGCGCCTGCGCGAGAACATCAACTACCTGCAGAGCCAGAACGCGACGCTGCAAACCGAGCTGGTGGCCAAAGATGAGAGTCTGGAGAAGTTCTCGCTGTCGCAGTGCGGCATTGAGAATCTGCAACGCGAACTGGCGCTGCTCAAGGAGGAAAACGAGAAACAGACGCAGCAAGTCCGGACTGATTTCGAACAGCAGCTGGCAGAGAAAGTGGAGCAACTGCAGCAAGCCAACAATGAGCTGCAGAGGCTGAAAAGTGCGTCCACAACGCTGGAGAGCGAAAGGGCGAATGTCAGCGATGAGTGCGAAATACTGCAGACCGAGATTCGGATGCGGGACGAGCAGATCAAGGAGCTCAGCCAACAGCTGGACGAGATAACAACGCAGCTGAACGTGCAGAAGGCGGACAGTTCGGCGCTGGACGAGATGCTGAAGGCGCAACAATCGAATAACGCCGACAGCAAAACGCTGCTGCAGCAGCTGCAAACAGAGCGGCAGCAACTGGCCGACGAGAAGCGCCAACTGGAGCAGCAGCTGGACAGCAGCAAGCAAGCTGCCGCGGAGCAACTGCAGGCTAGTGGCGAAAGTCGCAGCCTCCTGCAGCAAGCACAGGCGGAGAATGTGCAGCTGCGAGAGGCGCAAGCAGTTTTGGAGCAGACGCTTCTGCAGGTACAAAAGGAGTTGGAGTCACAGCAACAAACGGCGCAGGAGAGCGACGACAAGGAACTGAAGCTAGTCAAGTCACTGGAGCAAGTGCAGCAGCAGCTGGAGCAGAAAACACAGCAGCACTTGGAACTAATTGCCAGCCAGGAGCAGCTGCAGCAAAGTCTGGTCGAAGAACGCGCTGAACAGGCTGCACAGCTGAGCGCAGCGAATGCGTGGACAGCGGACGTGGAAGCCGCATTGAAGTCAACGCAAACGCAACTGGAGCAACTGCAGCAGCAGGCAGCGAGCAGCGGCGAGGCGGGCGCCCAGCTGCAAACGGAACTGAGCCAGGTGCAGGCCAAGGCGGAGGAACGCCTGGCGGAGCTGGAGACAGCCAAGCTGCTGGTGGAGAGCACACAGAGAGCACTGGAGGAGCAGCAGCAACAGCTCGAGGCGGCCAAGCTGCAGGGCGCCCAAGCGGAGACGCAGCTGAAGGCCAGCGAACTGGAACTGGGCGATGTGCGACGCCAGCACGCAGCTCTGCTCGCGAAAAGCGAGACACAGCAGCAGCAGCTGGATACGGTGCAGGTGGAGCTGGTGGCGGCGCGGACAGGCGCCGGACAGCTGCAGGCGACGCTGAAGCAGCTGAACGAGGAGCTGGTGGCCAAGCAGCAGAGCTACGCGACGCTGGAGGATCAGAGCAGCGGGCAGCGCCTCGAGCTGGCCAGCGACAACGAGCTGCTGCAGCAAACCAATGCGAGGCTGGAGCGCGAGCTGAACGAGCTGCAGGAGAGCGCGAATAAACTGAGGGCTGAGGCGGAGCAGAGGCAGGCGCAGCTTGGGGAGCAGGAGCAGCTGGCCGTCAAGCGGGAACTGGAGCTGGGCGATGCGGGCAGGCAGCGGGAGCAGCTGGAGGCGCGCTGCCAGGCGCTGGTGCAGCAAAATGAGACGCTGCAACAGCAGCTGGCGAATCTGCACAGCAGCTCGACAGATTCGAATGCGGAGCTGCTGAAGCTGTCGCAGCAGCTGGTGGAGCAGCAGCAGACAGCCGAGCAGCTGGCCGCAAAGGGCAACGAGGAGCGCGCCGCTTTGGAACGCCAGCTGCAGGCCGGACAGCAGCGGACGGACGCGCTGTGTGGCCAGGTGGAGGTGCTCACACAGGAGCTGGCTGCCAGCACGGAGCAGAGCGCCCAACTACATGGCAAACTCAAATCGGAGCAGGAGCTGGCCGCCAAGCAGGCGCTGGAACTGGGCGATGCCCTGCGCAAGCTGGAGGCGTCAACCGCCAAAAGCGAGCAGTTGGAACAGCAGCAGGAGAAGCTACAACAGGAGCTGAACACCGCACGCAGCGACAACAGCGAGCTGAACAAGAAGCTGGATCAGCTAACGGAGCAACTGGCCACAGCGCAGAAGGAGCTGGGCAAGCAACGGGATGCGAGCAGCGCGGATCGCTTGAAGCTGGAGCGCGAGCTGGAGGAGGTGCGACAACAGCTGCTGGCCAGCCAGGCGAACATGAGCGACGCCCAGGTGAACGAGGCGCAGCTGAAAGCGGCTGCCGAGCAACGCGAGGCCAAGCTGGTGGCAGAAGTGAAACAGCTGCAGGAGCAGCTGGCCAAGGCGCAGGCGGAGCAGCAGCAGCAGAGCAGCGGCAGCGAAGCGGCGTTGAAGGAGCTGCAGGAGCGCTTGGAGATCACGAACGTGGAGCTGCAGCACAAGGAGCAGCTGGCACGCGAGGATGCGCAAAAGATAGCCGACCTGAAGACCCTGGTGGAGGCCATTCAGGTGGCCAATGCGAACATATCGGCGACAAATGCAGAACTGTCCACCGTGCTGGAGGTGCTGCAGGCCGAGAAGAGCGAGACGGCGCACATCTTTGAGCTGTTCGAAATGGAGGCGGACATGAATGCGGAGCGGCTAATCGAGAAGCTGCAGGGCATCAAGCAGGAGCTGCAGGAGACCCACAGCCAGCTGGATGCGCAGCTGGGCAGCAACAAGGAGCTGCAAGAGAAGCTGCAACTAATGCAGCAAGGCGAACAGGTCCTGCAGGGCACAGCCGTTGAGGCGGCCGAGCAGCTGCGTCAGCTGCAACAGGCCAACGGCGAGCTGCAGGACGAACTGCAGCAGAGCCAGGCAACGCTGGCCGAGACGCAGCAGCAGCTGCAAAGCCGCCAGGCGGAGATCGAGGCGCAGCAGAGCAGCAACAACGAACTGCAGGAGCAGCTGCAGCGCGTGCAGCAGAGCGAGAAGGATTTGCAGGCAGCAGCCAACAAGACCGAAGAGCAACTGCGTCAACTGCAAGCGATCGCCGAGGACCAGCGGCAGGCACTGCAGCAAAAGCAGCAGCTGCTGGAGAAGGGCAACGAATTCGATGCTCAGCTGGCCGAGTACCAAAAGGTAATCGATGAAATGGACGACGCTTCCAACGAAAAGTCTGAACGGCTGCAGCAGCTGCAGCGCCAGGTTGCCGAGCTGGAGACGGCACTGCAGCAGGCACGCGAGTCCGAGCAGCTGACGCAGCTGCAATGCCAGCAGCTGGCCCGCAAACTGCAATCCCTCGAGCTGGAAGAGGCCCGCGAGATTATATCGCTGCGTGTCCAGGCCAACGGATCCAGCTCCAGCCTACCGAAAGGCAGCGAGGATGCCGAGGTGAGTCCTTTCTGATATTATAAGAAACTTTTGTTGAGGTCACATATTCAGTAATGTAAAAGAGTAGTTCAAGGATCCCTTTACCACAAAAACTTCTATGCCCGATCCTGGAATACGGGTGTTCGAAGTGGGTCTGTTCAAACTGGACCATCCTTGGTGTTGTATTCCTACATTCCTTGAAATTGGCGATATAGATACCTTCATTCTTAAGACTTGCTTTTGACTTGTACTTAATCAAAATATTAATGTTTCTCAATTGCAGCAACTAGATACGGAAACCAGCCTGGCGAAGATCAACTTCCTCAACTCGATCATTGCGGATATGCAACAAAAGAACGATGCACTTAAGGCCAAGGTGCAGACGCTGGAAACGCTGCCCATAGACTTTACCAAGTAATAAAGATCGAAACTAGATAATGTTTCACAATTGAGAGATTCTACTTCAGTCATACAAATACAGAAAATTTGACGTCACAATTTTAAGAGCTCAAAATTATTATTAACAATGAATTTATCAACATTACTTCAGACGTAATATAACTTTATGAACAACATTTCCGTTGTTTTGATATAAATTCTCATTTAAAAAATTGTGACGTCACAATTTTAAGATCTCAAACTCTCATACGTGATATTTACTTGCAGGCCCCTGGACATGCTGACCAAACGGAAGCCGGCGCCTCGTGTCTTTTGTGATATCTGCGATGAGTTCGACAAGCACGAGACGGAGGATTGTCCCCGGCAGGAGGAGGACGAACGCGACTACTCTCCGCCGCCACTCGCCGAGGCCAACAACAGCGCGAACAAGGAGCGCAAGTTGCCGGCTCCACGCAAATACTGCGACTCCTGTGAAGGTAACTCGGTAACCCAATTTTTTTTAAGCTAACGTCTTTAATAAAATACTCCTTTCTAGTTTTTGGACACGACACAAGCGAGTGCGCCGACGATGAGACCTATTAGAGAGCTAAGACAATTTCGTGGGTTGTTTTCACGTGACGTTGTTGTTTCCTTTAATCTGTTTACCTCTGCTGTGCTTTGAGCTTGGGATTCGCACCGAGAAGCCACCGTATTTACGATTATATTTATGTTTCGCACTAACATTCTCTTTTTAAATTTCGTGTATATGCAGCTGATTGAATATTTTAAAGTGTTTTTATTTATACAAATAGTGAAAATCTTTCTATTGTTTCGTAAAGTTTTGTAAAAATAAATGAGTAACTACAATTAATCGCCGCCCTCCTTCTTTTCCTTGATGGCATCCTGCAAATAAATAAGCAATCAGTCTGCTGCCCAATCACAATCCATGAAAACTCACTTTAAATCGCTCCTCGAAGAGCGACAGCTCCGCGAGCAGATCTGTGATGGCATTCATGAACGCCTCCTGCGGCGAATAGTCGGCCGTAGTCTGTATGCGAATGACGAACTTGTGCTCCAGCGGATGCGGCACTTTGTAGCCGGCGAACAGCACATTTGGATCCTTCAGCAGTTGGCTGTTGTACAGAGTTTATAATACTTTCTTGTGGCATCACTAACGCTTACTTACTTGCGGATCATGTTGCCCAGCGTGTGATCTTCCTTGTTTATAGTGAATATTGCCGCATTTGTCACCTTCGTGTCCAGTTCCTTGATGATTCTAAGTGTGCGTGCCGCCAAAAGAGAAGTAACGTCACGAGTGCTGTGCAAATTGTTTTTTAAATTGTTACTCACTTTTTCTCGCCCTCGTAAAGCAGAAATGATTCGAATGTGGGTGGCGCATTCATTTTAATACTTTATTTATGACAACAAATATAAATGTTTATGAAAATTCGACTGGATGCGTGTTGTGAAACACTTGAAAAGCCATCGTGTTTACCAGCACTGAAACTATCGATAACGCAATGCATTCACCGGTTTTCGGTGTCCATATCTGTCAGTGTTGAAAAACACTTTAAATTGGCCAACAAAATATATTATTTAATATAATTTAAAGCAGATAAAGTTCGAACTCTTTAAAATAAAAAACACTTAACTGATATCCTTCTCAATTTAATCATTGTATATATATACCCTTAATTGCATATTGTGTGCGTACCAAATATAGAACCACTAAAATGAACAGCTGATTCGTCAATAGAGTCGTTCATTTATGAACAATCCAACACTATTTCGCATCATTTTTTGCGCCAAACAGCAGCGTTCTAGTCTTTTATCCGTGAATAAGAAAATTTAAAAAGTTGATTGCATAGTTTAAACTAGTTTTGAGTCTTTGACGCAAAATGAGCGACGAAAACAGCGCGGCGAACGCTGCAGAAGTGGACGAATCGAATCCATTGGAACAGTCGACCATCACAATGCTCGACGTGCTCGAGGAGGAAAAAGAAATGGAGGAGGAATACGCCGCAGTGCTCGGCGGCTCAGACGAGAAGGCCTGCACGTATGCGAAAGGCGCCATACGGCGCCAGGCGCTCTACTCGTGCCTCACCTGCTGCCCGGAGGCGCGCAACGATCTCACAAAGAGCGCGGGCGTCTGCCTCGCCTGCTCCTACCGTTGCCATGAGAACCACGAGCTCATCGAGCTGTACACCAAGCGGAACTTCCGCTGCGATTGTCCGACGCTGCGTCTGGGCGGCGACAAGCGTTGTGCGCTGAATCCCCAGCTGGAGGCAGCTCAGCCGCCGAACGCGGACAATCTGTACAATCAGAATTTTCAGGGCTTGTACTGCAAATGCAAGCGGCCCTATCCCGATCCCGAGCGCACCACCGAAGAGGTGATGCTGCAGTGCGCCATTTGCGAGGACTGGTTCCACCTGCAGCACATGCAGGCGCCGGCTGTCTCCGACAAGTGGCTGGACGCCTGCAGCGAGATGATCTGCGACAGCTGCATGGAACGCCACGAGTTCCTGCGCGACTACACCGGCCTGGCACTGCAGCCGACCGAGCCGGATGAGCCGAAGGCGTCCCAGTCGGAGGTCAAAGTGGATGACGACCAGCCGAGCGCAAGCAAGCAACAGTTGCAGTCCGACGGGGAGCCGGCTAAGAAACGCGTCAAATTGACGGACGAGGAGTGCCGACGTCCGAAAGCGCCAACTGGACACAAAGGTAAGTGCCCTTCTAAATAGCTACCGGTTGATGATGATGATGATGTGTGTGTGCCAGCGACAACTGAAAGTATATTTACATCAATACATAAAGAGCAAGTCAAAGTTCTTGCGACCGTCGCCGAGGTACAAGAAGCCATGTTTGCGCGAGTTCAGCTTGTGGAAGAAGGTCATTCCGAGCCAGACGCACGACTTTATGATCGCGATGCGCTCGTTGCGCTGCATATTCAACGAGAATGCCTGGCTCAGCGGTATAACGCCGTCGATGGTGTCCAGGAAGTCAATGGCGTAGTTGTAATCGCTGCGCTTCGACAGATTTGTCTTCAGATCGTTGCGCGGCAATCGATAGAGCTGATAGTAGGATAGATTATCGATTTGTAAATCGTTCAGACCGTGAAACATTTGATTGGGTATAACACGACCGTCGACCAGCTTGTAGAGTGCGCCACGTGGACAAATCGCGCTCTCCTCGCTTATAATGAACACAATGGCAGCCAAACGTTCCTCCTCCTTCAGCTTGATCACCTCCGGGCGACTGATGCTCACCACCTGGCTGGCCACGATATTAAATGTCGGATCCTGTCACAGTCAAAAAACAGAAATCAGAAACAAGCTCCAGTCGGGCGTTACCGACTGCGTTATACTCGCTCACAGTTCGAAACTTAAAAAGGTCTTAGTTACATTTTTAAGATCGATTTTTAGTGGATCGATTTTCAGTGAAATATCGATTTTCGCGAATTGGGGGGAGGAAGTCATCGGCAATCTGCATACCAAATTTGGTAAAGTTAAACTTTAAAAATTGTGTATCGACATGTTATCGATTTGCCAGCCTCCCAGTGGGCGTGACACAAAAATCTTTACACTTTATGTGAAGCACTACAAGTATATATTCCAAGTTTCAAGTCTCTATCTTTAATATCGGACAGACGGACAGAGCATAAACCCAATACACAAGCTTTACTTTGTGAACGAGTATAAAAAGAGAGTTTTTTTGTGTTTTGATGCCAGACTTGCCAGTTTGACGTAGGTCTGCAGACTGGGATCGCCGGTGAAGGGTCCGGGTGCCAAGATGGTGGCCTGGAAGATTTTCGGGCTCTGCACAAAGGGCAGCAGCTGCCATTGAAACTGATCCAAGCTGTAGAAGTACTTGCGATCCTTCAAGCAATCGTTTGTGTAGCCAAAGGCGATGTAGTAATCGTTCTTGATGGCAGTAATACGTCCCCAGAAATACATGCCCGAGAAGCGATTATCCTGGAGCAGCACAATCAGCGAGTTCTCAATGAGGATGCGCTGCTCCGGCGACAGTTTCCTGCCGCAATACATCAAGGATTCCAGTCCTTCCGAAAAGTACTCAATATTCATGTTTGCGACTCAATTTAAAACGTACTTAATTACTATGGTACTATATATATACTTATAGAAATATTAATGAAATTGTGTGAGCTCACTGACTAAGCTGGAATTTGTCAGATATCTAGCATATAAATCTGAGCCAAACTGATTTCTCATCTGTCTAAACAGGCACCGCCTTCTGGGCCAACGATTGGCGCAAATCGCTCTGCCGCTGTGGCGAGTGCTTGGAACTGTACAAGCAGCAGTCTGTGGAGTTTCTGTTGGAGGCCGAGGATTCGGTGAAGGCGTACGAGGAGAACGGCATGAAGCGCGCCAAGGAGAACTCCAGCTATGAGCAGGGCATCCGGGCACTTGCCTCCATTGATCGCACGCACCAAATCGATGTGATTACCGAATACAATCGCATGGGCGATAAGCTCAAGGAGTTTCTGCAATCCTTTGCCGCGACCAAGAAGGTTGTCACCGAGGAGGATATCAAACGCTTCTTTGCCGGGATGCGCAGCGAGAACAATACGAATATCGGGCAGCCCTATTTTTGTCGTTAAACCTAATTTACCCATTGAGTATTCTACTAGTAGTTATATATATATATATGTACATTCCCCAAATGATTGTACACATGTGTGGAATTGCACGTACAATTCTAAATTTAAAATTATGGTTTATTATTATGTTTTAACAACAACAATTCGTAAAAATGCCGTAGCATGTGAAATGAGATTCGAGTTACAAGCTATATTTATGGTAATTATATATAACTAGCCAAATATCTATGTACAAGTGGCTCTCTGAATATATATATATATATATGTGTACATCATATTAAACATATGCATTATCATTCCTATTTTGATTGTTCGCCTGACTCGCCATCTCCAGATTGCTGAGCGTCGCCTGCAGATCCATTATTATATCATTCGGATCAATGTGCTCGATGGCTGTGTAATCCATTAACGTGCTGCTCAATATCAAATCGCTAAAGGATTGATTCTCCTCCACCGGCAGCTGCTGCTGTTGCTGCGGCGGCGGCGGAGGATGTAGCTGGATTTGAGGCTGGAGCTGAGGATCAGGCTGCACTTTGACTGCCTGTTGGAATGACATGAAATTTGTTTCATATGCTGGACTTGTGGCACTGAATAGTTGGTTGTTGTTGTAACCATTGATGTTGTTGTTAAAGTTGGTTGGCGTTACGCTGCCGCCGTTGAACAACGTTGTTGTATTCCAATTGTTGTTCATATTCATATTCTCCGGCTGCGTCTGTTGATTGAGCATCTGAAGCAGCTGCTCCTGTTGCTGGCCGGGATTGGGTGCAATGCCGTCCGCTGTGCTGCAGCTGGAGCTGGGCGAGGCAGGAAAGTTGTAGGTGTTGTACGAACTGGCCGCCGAGGGGCAATTGCGGGTGCTGTCCATTTCATAGAGCAGCTGCTCGGCCTTGATCTCCGGCACATATGCGCCGTTGGGACTGGGACTCTTTCCATGCCCATTGCCAATCCCGTTATAGCTGCTCATCGGCGTCGTCAGCCGCTGCCCCTTTGCCACGCCCAGCAATTGTGTTGCTGCAAAGTATTGGAAAAGTTCATTAACAAACTGTCAACAACATGAAACAAGTTTTGCTTTGAGCCGAGTTAATGAGCGCAATAGAAACTAAGCATTTAAGTGTGGATACAGCCAGTACAATAACAATAACAACAACAACAACATCAACAACAACATCAACAACGACAACGACAATTAGAAATCAAGAGAACTAAGCAACTTGTAAAACTTAAAAGGTCACACAGCTACAACGACAACAACAACAACGATATTATCATTGATATGAGAACTTACTTCAACATGATTCGAGACTTTTCTCTCTCTTGCGACTTTTTGGCTAGCTAAACTTAACGGGAGACAAGATAATATCACATCTTCGGATATCCGAAGTCTCGTGTGGCGATTCTAAAGGCTTTGAGGTATATATATAGACTGTTAATTTATTCAAGATATACACAAGATATCATATATAGTATAGGATATAGAGCTATCGGCAATAAAACTTGCATGATCGGACCACACTAGCATATAGATTCCATTGAATCGATAGGCAAAAATAATATTTTTATAAGAAATGCTATAGTAAGTATTTTAATAATTAATTTTTAACATTTATTATATTCCTTCAAAGAATAAGTATTTCAATTTTTATTTAAAAGTCATGAAACTCTTATTTTATAAATTTCTTTTTTGGAAAAGAAAGTTTATCTCGTTTTGAGAAGTCTCTACTTAAACCTTGGTGTAATCCTTTTTTCTGTAGCCAACTTCTTTCATAATGATTTTATTACTTAACGTTCTCAAGATTGGCTATTGCGAGTTTCCTATTGTTCACCACATCGAGTTACTATATAATATAACTTCAAACTATAATGTTTTTATTTTTATAATTCCTCTAAAACATAAATGATATTAATTTTCCTCACTTTAGAAAAACCATCATGAGCATTAACGTTTAGCAGACATCTTTGAGTTTTTAGCAAAAACTTTATTCATCAAAATTAATTACACACAGTTATGAATGTTGTTCATATATGTATATGTTTTGTTTATAATAATATAATACGAGGCAACAACAAATGAACAGAATACCAGGTTGGAATTTCTGGTATCTGTCTACGAGTAGATGAAATTCTAGAAATTTCTAAAACGAAAAAGGCCAAACTGACTTGACCCATTGGTCCACAAGGAGGGTTTCGTGTCTGCTTTATAAAGAGACTAGCATACGAGTATATACATATATCGGTACATATATATATATATATATTGAGGGACAAATTCGTGTGATTGCAAATGAGAGTGTGTTTGTGTACGTGTGTGTGTGTGTGTGTTGTGGCTGTGCACTATGGGCAATTTTATCTGTATTTTATTTATTTTTTTTTAACTGCACAAAATCTACAACTTTTGGTTTTAAGATATCTGATATCTTAACAGCAGTCAAGTCTGTTAAGTTTACAGCTGTTAAGCAGAGCTGTTGCTAACAGGGAATTTTTTTGCTTAATTTCAAATGCTTTAAACTCAAAAAAAAATGCCACATCTGCAAATTTTTAATTTAATTCTATTTTATTTGTGGCTTGTGTAAAATATTTTGAAAGCTTACATTTTAAAGTTGAATGTGACTTGCTAACTTGTCTCAAAGATAGTTTACGAGAAACAAAATTCCATTTTTAGATATACATATAGTTAAAAAATGTTGGCAGCTATGCGGTTATTTTGTAGGGAAATCAATTACGAGTTTATTTTAATTTTAATTCGAACGTTTTTTTTTTGCAGTGTATGGCCCAATAACGGAACGTTACTATGCAAAAGTCATGTATTTAATTGTTTTAATAAAGTAAAATATGCAGTCACATACATATAAATATAATCCCAAAGGCATTAAACAATTTCTAAATATATATTATAGATTAAATATATATCTGAAAAATGTATCTTGAATAATGTATGTGTTTTTCATCCGATCTTTATGAAATTTGATACATGGTTTAAGTTTATACTGTACAACTGCCAAATATTTAAAATGTATCTTTTAAATTGTGTGTGTAATTGTTGCGTTTATATTAAAAACAATTTTTTAAATTTTTTCTAAATAATTTCATTTGAGTTATTAATTAAAGGCTGTCAGGTCAAATTGGCCATAGTACTGTGTGTAGGAACTTGTGTTCAGCTAGATATGAGAATACGCCCAAATGTATGCAAAATGTGTGTGTGTGTGTGTGTAATGGATGTATGTAGAGAACCCGACACCGCATAGAAACCGTTGACTTACATAACATTTTGGACTGTTTGTGATTCTGGTGCATAATATTGGAGAGTTTGCGCTTGACACTTTCAGTGGCTTTGCGCGCATCGAGGCGGCATTTCTGGGCCAAAGCATCTACAAAGACAATTGGTAGTTGGTTAGAATCGACTAGTTGTGTGTTGGGTGTGCGTAGACTAGAGGTACACGTATATGTCGTATATAATATATATATATATATAATACTGCAAGAAGAAAGACGACTAGAACAAAGTTGTATTTTAACGTTTCAATTGTGCCCCGCCCACTTTCGCAATGCCCCTCACTGCAGCCCGTTGGCCTCGGCCAGTCGGCGTGCAATCTCATCGGCGCTCAAGAAATCGGCGCCTTCAGCCTCCCCGCCGCCGGCGACAGGCTCGCGCTCCGGCTCCGGAGATTTGCTGGTGTAGAGCGCAAAGTGCTCCGCCTCGGAGAGATCAACGCTGGGATCGAGCACAACACCGTAGGCGCCCTCGCACAGATTCTTGATGCTCTGTCGGTCGGCAATGGCCACCAGCTCCATGTTGCCATCGCTGATCGGAATGTCCGCCAGCTGCAGCGTGCTCAGCGTCTTCCGGTCCAGCGGTCTGCCGTATGTCAGTGTGCTCGCATTCGAGTAGCTCTCCGGCCGCAGCAGGCTGTTCTCGCTATCGCCCCCCTTCAGCGGTATGTGGATCACATCCGCCTCCAAATGGGCGGGCCGCTTGCCCGACACGCTGCTCGAGCTGCGACCCACTGGGCGGCCACTTCGCGTCACGCTGTTCTGTGGACTCAGCCCGGGCGGCTGCAGGGATCGGAAGGAGCTGCGATCCCCCGCGGCGAACGGGGCCACGCTTGGCTCACGGCTGCCGGTGGGCGTGGTCGCGCTTGAGCCCGGCTCCTGTTGCTTGCCGTCGTCCTCCGGCCTGCTGCGGCGGCGCGAGAACAAGCGCGAGAAGAAGCCCTGGCGCTTCTTGGGCGAGGCTGATGCGGATCCGGATGCGGATGTCGAAGCGGTGGGCGTGGCCGTGGGCAGTCGCTTTGTGGGGCTTTGGTCCGGTGTGCGCATTATGATAATCGGCGAGGGGGTCGTGCGGGTGGAGCTAACGCTGCCGTTGCGCGACCGACTCAACGACACGGAATTGGAGACGCTGTGTTCGCTCAGGTCCTGCGAGTGGCGCGGCTTGGGCGGCAGCGGTGGCAGCCGCTGCTCGGGATCCGGCGAGGGTGTGCGCGGCGGCAGCGGCAGCGGCGGTGAGGAGGGCGTGACCGGCGTTTGTGCCGCGTTCACTTTGATCTTGGGCGCTGGCGGATTGGTCAGCACCACCAGCTCGGCCTCGTCCAGCTGGCTAAACGGATTGGAGGCATGGTAGGTCTGGTTCTGGGGCATCTCCACGGGATGATTGTACGCAATCTGCAGACTCGTGTACGTCGCCGTCTCATCGAAGTTCTCATCGATGTCCACAGAGGCCTGCGCGCTGGCGGTCACCTGTTCCGCCTCCGCCTCCGGCAGCGTCTCCTCGCCGGCGGGCAGCTCCTTGAGGCCAGCGTTCTCGAGCGTGTCGCGTCGCGAGGCGCTGCCATCGTCGTCCTGGTGCTTCTCCTCGTCCTCGAGCTGGTTCGTTATGGTCGTGTTGGCGGTCAGGCTGCTCACGTTGGTGAACGCCGTCTGGGCAGTGCTGTGGGAGAGCGTGGGCGTGTCGCCGTTCTCGACGGTTAGGCTATCGGTGCGCTCGAACTCGCTGCTGCGCATCCATTCGTTAATCTTGTCCACGTTGCTCAGCGGTCGCGAGTGCAGCTGCGGCTGCTGCAGGATCTCCTCCATGGGCGTGGACGTCTGCGTGCAATCGTCGGCCAGCTGGGGCAGCAGCTGCGGCACCTCCAGCTCAATCTCCATATCCGGCTCCTGGTCATTGTCGTTGTCCAGGCCATCGGTGTACTCCGTTGCCGTTGCATCCGCCTCGTTGGCCTCCGATTCGCCGCGTTGGCGCAGCTGCAGCTTCTTGACGGCAATCTCGAAATCGTTTAATGTGCCGGAACTTTGCTGCTCGTCGGATGAGACCGTGTTCTCGTCCTCGTTGAGATCCAGCGGCGGGCACGAGTATTTCGTGGCGGTGGTCTCGCTATCTAGGGAAAGTATCTGCTGGAACACGTCCAGCTCCTGCTTACGCTTCAGCTTGCGCTGCAGACGCGCAAAAGTTAGCATACCTGGATTTGGATAATACTCGAACGGCAGCGCGGCACTCGTCGCCCGATCCGATGGTCGCTCCAATTGTATCTCCACCTGTGTGTGTGTATGTGTGTGTGAATCAGCCGTCAGACACATTTTTTTTTTTTTGGCATCAGAGCACCTGAACTCACCTGAACGCTATGTTGGATCTCAGTGTTGCGATATCGCGGCGTCTTGAACACGATGGCCGTCTGTTTGTAGATATCCGTGGGCTGGAAATCGGCGTACGCCTCCCAGATCTCCTGGCCCGCCTCGTTCGTCTCGAAGAAGCGTATCCTGATATCATCCTTGGAGATCTTCTCGCACAACATGATGATCTGATCGCCGCCAGTCAATTTCGAGGAGCAGCTGCAGAGCCGATTGATGGTCAGCTCGTTGCTCTTGCCGTAGATCGGCGACGAGACGACCGGATCGAGGGGCACATTATTGTTGCCCACCTTAATGAAAGCCTGGTAGCAGAGGCGCAGCTCGTACAGATTGATGCTGCTTATGTTGTCTTTGTGATCAAATTTGGCTGCAATGATTACGATTAGAAAGAGACAAACGCATTTTCATTTTTAGCTGTCTCAACTCACCATGATAGGGATCAATGTTCTTTTGTTCGCGTGCCAGGAGAGATTCGCGCACGTCCGTCTTCTTGACGCATTGTATGCCCACTTTCTGCAGCTCGAGACGACGCTCCTCGGGCGGCAGCCGCAGCCAGTGCGGATGCTGGCGATAGGGCTTGTCACGGGTGACGCACGAGACGACAACGACCACGGGCCCGCTGTAGTCGACAATCTCGATGGTGGGAAAGGTCTTTGACTCCGGCGTCGAATTCATGCCGGCTATCGAGCCCGCCGTGCGGCCCTCGCACTTGTAGCGAAACCGAATGATTTTATTGGTCGGCTCCTCGACGATCCGAATGTAGGGTCGTCGTTGGGCGGCCGGCGCTGTCGGCACCGCCAGCGGTATGTGGGAGGGCATCACTGGCAACGAGGCGGACTGTGGAAAAGTCGCCGGCATCGACGGACCGTGGCTCGGCTCACAGTTCACATTAAGGATTTCCTCTGTGCGTGTGTAAAAGTTCAAAAAGAGTTCGTCAATAAACAAAAATCGATATGGCAACGATTTGTCCGCATGCCAGAAACAATTTAGCAAAAAGCCAGAAATCGCTGGACGAGTACGTAGCACGTTTGTGGCATGTATCTATAAGATACATGTCAGCTATTTTTATGAATTATGCATATGTGCGGCATAAAATTGCGGTGTGCCATCTATCAAAGCTATTGTTATGCTCCTCCAAGAGGGAGGGGTGAGCGCGGGGGGGGGGAGGGGTTGGGCACATGTACACGGGTCGTGGGTCAGGGGGGAGGGGCAGCTATTACTGCTGCCTTGGCCAGATGTTAACGTCTGACGTCAAATGTAGCGCAACAAAACAGACCAAGATTAATTTTTTGCCACATATTTTGTTTTTTTCTTTTTGGCTTCTTGTTTGTTTGCACAACAACAACACTACAATTATGTACAACTACAATTGGCTTTTAGCTGGGATTTAATGTGGCCACTAAAAATTCCAGACGCAAAACTGGCCAAGCAATTCTAACCAAGTCTAATGAAGCGCTCTGCCGATGGAATTATGGTGGCAAATTATTCATCAGCAACCACCCACACACTTGGCCACATGTTTATACTTATTCATGGTTGTGTGTGCCATAACCGTAGCTGTAGTTGGGTTATTAATTAAGCGTATTTATTCCCGCTCTTAGCCATATTTATACATACGCAGATCTCCAAAGAGTTCGTCCTCAGCCATTTGATGTTGATTGCCTGCAAATTAAAATAATGATGGATTAGAATAATCTGTCTGCACTTAGTAGGATATATAACTAAAGTATATATGAGGCTATATCTGCAAACACCTGCATTATTATGAGTATATCAAAAGGAATCAGATTGATTCTTCTCTCTTGAATATATTTATTTGGTATTACTTGTGCTCAGATAAGCGAGAGATTGTGTTTATATAAAAAATCTATTTACATATTTCTTGTGCACGGCAAGTTATTCTATAAATATATTTTAGGCCTCGGAAAAAGTTTTCCGAATAAAAATTTCTTGTGTGTGATTGATTGCTTTTCTAAGTAAAGTAGAAATCAATAAAATTGGTTTGATGTAATTTCTCTACAAATGAAACGTTCTCAACTTAAACTTTTATTTGTCTCTTCAATTTAATTTGTAAATGTGATGCTTCACTATCATAATTTTATTATAAAGAATATTAAGTATACGTTATTGAATATTTTAAAAATACGGAGAACTTATAAGCGGATTAATCAAATGCCATCAGTTGCAGTAGCTTATTTGCTGCTGTCCTTGCTTCGCGTTATATATGTATATATATGTATATACATATATATATATAATTATATGCACAACAACAGACGCTTCCGTTTTTGTTACGACTAATCTGCACATGTTTTCCCTGCCATTTTTATTGTATCTCTGTAGACTCACACATACATATAATGTTCTAGGAAACCGGTTATTTATATAATTGTCAAGGTTATCATTTTACTCATATAACAATGCATATTAAATAGCACTCAGTTAAGGTACGAAGGCAAAGCAGGACGCCCAATGTCGCATTTGCCCCTCTTCATTTGCATTTTCTGCACATAACTCAACTTTTCCGTGAAACACTTTCCATAACAGCGAATCACAGCAGGGCAGAGGAGGGGGCAATCTCAAATGGTAGGTGTCGCAATAGTCCGGGCCTGTTTTCCAGACCCACTCTCTCAGACAGTATATTTGTCTATATGCCAGGCACACACAACTAAAGCACACACACACACAGACACACCTCACACACATACAAAATTTGCATATGTTAATTTTGTTTACATTTACAACATTGCAACACCAATTTTGCTTGCAATTCACACCAACCAGACGTAGTCCGGAACGTGTCTTCGAAGTGTTTGCGTACAACACGTTTTGGGAATCTGCTTTTTTGGGCGGCCGTCCAGTCCAATGTGGAAAATGTGGGTCGACTTGACATCAGGAAGTTTAAGGTAAATCAATTGTCGCTTGGCCCTTTTGTTCTCACTCGCTGCAAATAACACTGGGCAACAGAATATTGGCTCATAATAGTATATATATATATAATATATATGCATACATATGCGTTGTTTGAGTTACGCATGTCAGAAAAACCAGGAAAATATAATTTTTGTTAGATCGATACAGAAAAGTCAGGATATAGTATATTTTAATTGCACACATGTAATATTCTTTAACCTTGTAGAGCTGCAGTGCCGATAAAAAGTCTGTACATCAGGCCAGATTATATAAAAGCTTCGAATTTTTAAATTCTAATTACAAATTTGCGCTTTACTTTATCTGTTAATCAGTGTAAGTTTTATATTTAATTAAACGCCCAACGCGGAGAACGCTTTAAAATTGCGCACTTGCTGGGCTCATCCAGGCAGACAGGGACACCCGGTACGACTGCCACTCCCCCCACCACCCTCCCACCTGCTCCCGCACCCGACCTAGCCACAGAGCCGCCTCTGAGCATTGACTGAGCTGCTAATACTTTAAGACAGCCCGCCCGCGTGGCACTCAGTGAGTGAAACAAATTTAATTCGCATTTAGGCAAAGTATGTTTTTTTTTGTTTTTGGGATTTCAATACCCTATACCTATGAAGTGGATAAAACAGGGTGTAACAAAGTTGTAATTCGATTTCATGAAAAGACATTCGAATTTCACTAGCTTTTTAAAAGAATATAACTTAATGTTTAACACTCGTAAAACTGCAAATCTGATGTCTGCATTAAGTTTGAATACATTATATTTATTCTGTTGGGATACTTTTTTAATGGATTTCAGGGCATGTTCTGGTCGAGCAATCTCGACAATCCCGCATTTTAGCTGGGTTTGCTTTTGGTGTTTTCTATTCTGCGAGGGGGGTGCGACATAAATCAGCGCTACAAATTGATGCGTAAATAAATGGAGAAGAAAAGCAGCATCAACAACTTTGCTGACGGGAGTAACCGACAGCGCAATACTCGTTGACAGCGTAATAACCAAAACAACTTGATTTGAAAAAGTTCAAAAGTAATATATTTTATAAATTTAATATTTTTAAAAGATTATTAATTTAGAGAATTAACCATGACCAAAATGCCATCAAACGTGAAAATTGGTTTAAATTTGCCAAATTTATGGGAGTTTGAAATATGGGAGCTATGGATCTGAGAGCTTTACATGTCAAAATTTTCGTCAATTTTTGCGTGATTTTTGACCAAAAATTTGACCCCCTCAGAATCGGCCTAAAAGTTGTTTTTTATACTAATTAAGCCAAATACAATCGATTAAAAACAAAAATTCGAAATTCTAAATTTTGAAAAAAAAAATTTTTCGAAAATTAGTAAGAGGGGTGCTTTTTTGACCAAAAAATTCAAAAAAATTTTATTTTCAAAAATGAATATATTTTGAATGGAGAACCCATCTATGGGACAAAAATGCATCAAACATGAAAATCGGATCAGATTTGACAAAGTTATGGGATTTTAGGCGCTTTACTTTAAAAACAGTTGATTCGCCCATACAGCAACACAGACTTCGAACGAACCCAATATACTCTTTTCTCTTCGTGAACGAGTATAAAAAGTGACAATTGAATTGGTGAAGTGGCGTTGTCCTAGTCCCAACGAGTGGCTTCGGAACTGCGGTCAAAATGTCCAAAAATTTGGTTTCGCCTATCAGTCAGTCAGTCAGTCAGTCAGCAAGCCGGAAATTTTTGATTTGGTAGTGGGTCCAGTGAGCAGTCACTCAGTCTGCGTCATGTGAATATTTTCTGCCATAAACTGTCTAAGATATGTGGCCATAAATTATACTGAACAAGCCTCCGGTAAACCTTAAAAAAAAATTAACATAACTGAATTTTCATTATGATCTTTTAACAGTCGGTCAGTCAGTCAGTTTGTCAGTCGGTTGGACTCACCCACGACCCACTGCTGCGTTCTGGGTTCGAGTTCCCAAGTTCGTTTTTCGGTCCAGTTAGAAAGTAGTTAAAGTTCGTTGACAACCATCGTAAAGAGGGAATTCGCCTCGTCTGCTACTTAAATATGTAGATTTACCAAATGCATTTCTGTTGTTGTTGCATGTGTTGCAACTAGTTGTTGTTGTTGTTGTTGGAGTTGTTTTTGATGGCGTGTCGTGCTCGTGGGCTTTCGTGTCTTGACATGGTTTTAATGATACAGGCCTTACACGGACTTAAGCGACTTTTCTAATGAGCGTTTATTGGCGTTAAAATAATGGACAAAAAGTAATTAAAATTACTGTGTTGCATGGCCATTGGAATGGAGTGTTGGGCGGAAGTTCATCATGTACTGGAAACAGTTAAAATTAAAAGAGCATTTAAAAGAGTTAAGACCCTATGTTTATCTCACCCGTTTTATAGGCGGAAATATTTAAAAAAAAATGTGTGAACTAAAAATAAATAACAAAAACTAGATTTACTAAAAAAATAAATTCTGTTTACGTATAACAAAATATACAATAAAATAATTTATTTAAATAAATAAATAGAATAATTAATGAGTAGAAATTAAATATTAAAAATTAATTGAAACCTTTTGAAACTCATTTTGCTTACAAAATGGAATCAATAAAAAAAATGTTGTACACCATTATTAAAAAGCTTATGTATTGATATTGTGTTTTGAAATAGAAAGTTAAATTATTAAATAAAATCAAATTTGTAGGTATTAATAATATATATAATAGATAGGATATTTTACATAGTTACAATTTCTTAAAAAACAATTTGTTAAATTTTAAAATTGAATAGATTGAAAATTATTTTCGGTTGACTGAGCTGCTCGTAAAAAGGTATTCAAGTTATTGCATAGAGGCTGGGATAATTGGAAGCAGCAGTTTCCTGATCTTCTATTCTGCGGCATCTCGAGGACACTCTGCACATCGGGCAATACCTGGAAGTCTATCGGAGAACGCCCACCCAACCAGTGCGAACCGGGCTAAGACTAACCCGTAAACGTTTATCAGCGTGGCCAATTACAAGCAAAGAACCAAGTGCCAGATAAAACACTTCAGTTAAAAAAGAAGGACAACATATGAAGGGAGACGCTTATCGCTCACAAAATGAGGCGGTAGT